>JAHZND010002867.1:0-13882 GCA_027744115.1 Acrocyrtus sp. NNG-2020
TTGATTTCCTTGCCTGCTCACTTCACTGTTTGCGAGTAGTCGTAACCTCGCCTTCTTCCCGTTCTTCCCTGAATTATATTTCCTCCGTCTGCTTTGACAGCTTAAACGTGCTTTTGTTGTGTTTGAAGACGTGTGGCATTCCAAAGGTTTGAATCAGAGAATAAAAAAAAAGTTGGTTTGCTGTCTCGTATATAATGGCAGAAAAAAAAGTTGTTTTTTTCTCCGTCTTCTTCCTCTTTCTTCCTCTCCAGAGAATTATTTAGGGCATAAGGAGAAGGAAACATCATGGAAGGATAATGTATGCATGTATTCATACACTTTTTGATGGTGGGGAGCACTAGCTCTATGTTTTCTGCATTCAATTCCACATTCACACACTGAAAGAAAACGCTACACTTTGACTACGGGAGTGTGCAGTGGCTCCGTTTTCTTTTTTAGATATTTTTAGGTCTGAATAGTTATTTATATTTTGGCAAGTATTTTTTTTCCTTTCCCTTACTTTTTCCAACTTTTACTGTGGCGCACATGCACGTTATAGCAGAGAGTCGTGTAAGCCAGCACAAGAAACTGTAGAGAAAAAGGATATGAGGGTAAAGTCTAATGAGATTATGTACTTGGTAATCCCTTTTTCTTTTCTCCTCGAAAAAAAAAACTTTTTTCATCTATTTGTACCGTATGGAGTTATGACCGAAGCTGCTCTGCAGATAAATAAGCCGGGAGAAGGAGGCAGAAAAGAGAGGGAAAAAAGTTGTTACTGCGAGGAGAAATCCGCAGGTTGGGCTCGGAATGGATGTATTATTGCTCGTTCGCTTCCTTTAGGGAATTCGAACGGCGTTATTCAGATTGAAAACAAATTTTAATATTGAATTGAGAATGATTGATGGATGAATTAGCATAGGTTTAAAGAAATTACGGTATGATCACACAACTCCATCTCCACATCATAACATGATTGAACACGAAACTAACAAAATTTTCAATTCCTACGTAACAGGTGCGGCCAAGGCAGCGGTTGAGGAGAACATTAAACGAAAAAGGCATCCGGATATTCTAAACAGAACTTCTAATGGATGGATAACTAAATCAACTGCTGATGAAATTCGCTCGCAAGCTGTACAGCTAAGGGAGCAAAAACAGGTGAGATGATTCAGTTTTGAAAAAAATACTTTAATGTAGTGATCCTTTGCAGTAGATTTTTTTTGCCGTGAAAAGGTTTCTTTCTAAAAAAAACTTCGTTCAAGGCTGCGCATTGCCTACAGAGAAAGACGTGCAAGCAAACGAGTGAATATATATTTCGGTATGACACTGAAATGTCACAGATGAAAAACGTGACACTTTAAGAGTGAAGTGCTTGCTTCATGACATTTTCTCTAATCGCTTTATGCTCCAGTTCTGGCATCATGAGCGTGCCTCAAACAGACTGAGCAAGTTGTTCGTTGTTCAAAGAGTTGCAAATTTGCTTTTCCACCCACCCTCATTATATACCCATTAAAATGTCCAAACTACAATCCTTTTCAGCCTGTATACCGATATGCTCTTTATATTCCTACTAATTATTTATACAGACAGGATACAATTTTGTGGCATTCCATTAATCTCCCCTGCTCAACCGTCACGAAAGGCTAGAATGGAAAAAAGCAAAAGTACTCTGACAAAAAGTCCGGGATGCGAGCGCTAATCTTGATGATGATAGTCCCTCACTTTAGTTTTTATACAAACATCAGAGACCTAATGAAAATGTTAAGCCCACACTCGGAATCTGAGATGAGTGCAGAACAAAAATTTTTTTCTCTGCACAAACACTCGACTATCTTTCATCTCGTACCTTCATTTCACTTTCTTTTCCTCAGGACGTAGAACATTGGCACGTAAGTTGAACCGTATGCCGCTTCACAATCGTAAGGGCATACTCTTGAGATATCTGTACTGGAGTTCCAGCAATATAAAGAAATCTAATAATAAAAAACAGCAAGAGTGTGCTACTGCTGGAAGGATGACGGTTTAGGTCGCTCGTTTTTCTTGCCTAGGGACATTTTCCAACACTAGATATCTTGTTTTAGCGAGGAGCATGTGAGTCCACGAACATACCTCATGGGCGGAAATCTAGAGAAAACAATGTAGAGAGAGAGAGAAAAAAAAGAGAAGAGAAAAAAGCGGAATAAAAAAGGCTGCGAATTTTTTTTTTCTCGTTGGTTTTATACCCTGAAAGGAATAAAAGTATTGAAACGGGATTGGTATAATTCAAGTGCCTATATAGTGCCTACGAATGTTACATCACATTAGGAGAAAAAAAATATTCTTGCTGTTCCATATCCGAACGTTTAGTGTTTAGTATGAGCTTTTGTTGGAGGACGAATCTGAGGCATTTTTCGCCCATATTTTCGCATTACCGGATACTATACGGAGTATTGAAATAAGGGAAAGTGAGGGTGTGTGTGCATTTTTCTCCCATCATCTCCTTTTAAGTCACACAAGCATATCTGGAAGAAGGGCGATTTGTTCCACTTGCTCCCATTAGTTGAAGGGCGTTTCGTATGCTGCTACAGAGCCCATGCTACTTATGTTTGTGGAACATATCTTGGCTCTCTCCTTTTTGTTTAGTATAATTTTAGTCTCTGTCCTCTAGTACGTTATGCCAGGATGAGCTAGTGGGGACTAATGGTTAGTGCTGGAATCGGATTTTCTTTGTGTGGGCAATTCTGTGGATAGCAGGAAAAGTGGGGTGGAGTGGGTTCATGCTATAAATAAAATGAATTGGTCCTTGGTTATTGTCAAAAAAGATTACAGTGTTTACGGGAGACGGGGGAGTCAACGGCTACACTTTTTTATCCTTCCAAGTTCCAAGGGTTGCTGGATATAGGAAAGGTGAGAAAGATTTCGAGAAAGAGCCAAATAATCACACTGCAGGACCTATAAATATTCCCTTGCATATCGGGTTCCGTATGTGTGCCGCAAAAAGAGGAATTCTAGCATGGGAAGCTGAGCATCGTGGGAAAGGCAAGCTCTCTTGCATAGAGCGTTGCTCTTTGAATTTTTGAATTGAATTTTTTTTCATAGACATTATTGGAATGTTAGCACTCTACATTATTTATATTGGATAGTTGTTATATAACCAACTTTAAATTAAATCTCTCGTCTTGTGCAGCAGCTCTACAGCAAATAAAAAAAGTGCTAAAAAATGTACGTACATGCTTCATTTTCGGTCATTATTCAACCTCTACGGTACGCCAGTAACGTGTAAAGCGATTTTCATTCGGCCATGACGAAACCACCAAACATTCACATGGTTAAATCATACATTTTTTTCATCTCTTATTTCATCTCCTTTTCGCTGAAGTGCACGTTTCTAAAAAAAATATCTTCGACTTTCAGCAATAGAGCATCCATGCAAAACAAAGGAATGGGTACAAGTTGATTATGCAGTTACACTACATAGTTCTTTATTGTAATATTCCTTATGTAAATGCACACTATCCCACATTATAAAGTATTATTAGAGATGTACTCTCTAACACACCGCGTTCAATCCAATCTCTTATTACGCTCCCCAAACGAAATGTATAAAAACATCTTTGAGCAAAAAAAAGGTACCTGAAATATTTTTTTTGATGTACTACATATTTGAAATAGCACTGCAGCGCAGTATAATATCCCAGAGTACAAAGAGTATGGCTTAAATTTTTCCATTTTCAAAAAAAAAAACCACCAACTCCCCCAATGCTGAATTCTAAAAAAAGTGAGTTGCATGGTTGCATCCGCAGTTTTTACTTCTTTCTTGTGAGAACCTTTATCATTATGGTCATGCTCATTCTCCCCACTTTCAGAACTGAAACTGTGGCTCTTCCGTTTTGCAATTTAGTGCTCACTAATCTCAAGAGAACTAATAATCATTCAGTGCTCGTTCTCGTGAAAGCATTTTCCCGTGCTACTCTGTCTTCTATTAGTTTACTTACTAATAGGGAAGTACACCTTGAGAAGAGTTTTGCTCTCGTTGCAACTTGCTGCAGCTGCAGCAGTGGAGAGAGTGAGTGCTAATGATGGCACAGGAAAAATTGAGATAATTACAGAATGGATAGAGATAGTTTTCTGTGGGAGGCATTTCAGATGTAGAGCAGCAGCACTTGCACATCACTTTTCGTACTATATGAGCCGTCATAAGTAGAATTAGTTTATAGATGATGATTCCCTCAATGCTAACCAAGCATGGGCTGTAGTTAGTGCGCTCTAAATTTTAAGCAGTGAAGTGAAAAAAAAGTGAATGGGGAGCGGGCAGGAACCTACTCCAACTTTAGAGTACAGCTTTTTGCTATACGTGATGCTCACGAAAAGCTGGGTCAGTGTGAGTGCAGCGCAGTAAAGAGCATCAGCGTAATCATCGTCATCCCACATAGCACTCAGCAGCATTCAAACCCTAAAGCTAAATTTATCGTCAGCCTATTTTAATTAAGAAACTGTTTGTATGTATCATCATCTCAAGAGTAAAATTATTTAGTGGAAGCTATAACATATATATCGTCATCACGTCATTAAGCATTCATGACCTATTAAAGAGAGCGCCGTACCATAGCACAGCCAAACGACACCTTTCATATGGTGGAATTGCTGACACTAAAATCAATCGAGAGGGCTGCAAGGGAATAAAAGTCTAACGCTGATCATTCCAGGAAAAGATAGTTTTAAAAAAAAGAGAAGAGCAGTTGCAAAGGAAACTTATTAATGCATTTTGCTTGCTGATGTCATTTTACCACTTGCCACAATAGAAAGTAATACGCTGCGCGCAGAATTGTCCAAAAGCACGATTCCTCTCACGATCAGAGTCGTCAGGAGTGCCAAAAAAATATAGATCTGCAAAAGTCCAAAAACGAGTATAACTTTAGTAGTGTGAGTGTCAAGCCTTGAAAACTGAGTTTGACCTTGGAAAACATTTAGAGCCAGAGTCGTCGCTGTTCTGTGTAAGAGTTACTGAACTGTAAACTGAAACGCTACATCCACTGTCAGTCGACCATAACAATAATAATAAAAAATCATAGTGTGCATTTGAGTATTCATGTAAGACGAATGCAAATTGGTGATTGACATTCTTGTATCATTATTTTTTCAGAGAAAAAGAAAAAAGCCGTGTTCTCTTGTGTAAACAAATAGAATATATAGCAGAAAAAAAGTGTGCATATTTGCTACATAGCGGCACACTGATTGTGGCTGCATACTTGACGGAATAGTTCTAAACAGTCCTTGACGCAGATTGTTCATATGTTGCAATTTAAACACAGTCAAGACGTTTTCGGTACCATGTCTTCTGCAACAAGTCCAACCACACTCTCTGACTTTGAATGGACGGTAATTATAGTATTGAGTACTGTTCGGTTTTATATCGATTTTTGTAACGTGTCTTTCTCGCTCATCTTATTTTTTTTTGCGAAAGCGGCTCCGAGTTGTGCACACATGAAGAAGAGCTGCTCTTTAAAATGTGTAGTCATTAGAAGTTTTTGGACGACGACTTTTGGACGACGAAGCTGGCGCGTTGCAATTCTCTAAAAGAATATTTTTTTCTGTGTAATATTTTTTTCAGGCTGACCCCGTGGGAGCGGGAGGAGGTGGGCCCAGGAAGTCAATTTCTATGGGCACCATCCGCGCCACTGAAAACGTCCCAGTGCATTCTCAGCAAAAACTAAGTAATTTAACTTCAATAGCAAGTAAGTAGAGTGTAGTTTGTAGTTTATGTCACTCTTATTTAACTATTTTTAAACTCTTTTTCTCACATCCCGTCCCTGTGTAAGTCATATTTTCGCAAAAAAAAAAGATTTAGCTGTTGCTTGCACATTTCAGCATCATTATTCTTTCAGTAGAAGTAGGACTACACAAGTGCTCAACTAAGGCAGAGTTGCTAAATTAGGATATTGATATATTCGTAGTTTCGCCATTATTAATTCAACGCATGTGTCTGACAGTAGATGAATTATGCATGCAAATTAGTTTTAGAGGTCTCTAAATCATGCTTTTCCATTAGCCATAAAGTATCTACCAGTAGCAGTCAGTTTTTTGGAAGGAAGAAGGTCGCGACCGCGCCTTTATTTTCTTTCTCTTAAGATTTTTTGCTACTTTTCCAACTTTTTTTCCGTAGAAATACTTACAAATATGTGCTAATACCTAGTGCTCAACTAATTTGCGCTGTTTTCCATGTTCAGATGCAGGAATAAGTCAACCTTCCTTGGAAAACAGAGTCCCTTTAGATAGTAATAAAGAGACTGACACGTTCGAATGGACTGATAGGGAGCCGAAACACGATAATACTAATATGCATTTCTCAAAGGATGTTGATGACGACAGAGGAGGTGAAGCACAAAGGCTAGCAAAGTAAGTGTAATTATTAATTTTTTTTCCTTTCACAAAAAAGTGATAAAAGTGTTAAGTGTGTGTGTGTGTGTGTGTTTGTGAGTGAAAACTTGGTTTGATATTTGCAGCAGGGAATATTTATCAGAATATAAGAAGAGATTTCGTCCTTTCTCCCAATATGAGTACGTGGACGGGAAATTTTTTAAGAAGAAAGGTGATCAAGAAATTGGTAGCCCGTGGTTCCATGAAGTTATTGAATTACGGAAGAAGGCCGGCGAATACCGAGTAAGGAACGAGAACTGCCTAAAATTATTTTCCTTTTACTTTTATTAAATGGTCGAGTGTGTGCACCCCCGGTACACTGTAAAATTTATCATGCCGGTGGCGTAACTTTCCGTATTGTTATTGCTGTGATTGGCAATTGCTCATAGCCGCTTTCCCCTCCATTTTCTGTAGCTTCCAGAGATGAGTCCATTATTTATTTACCGAAACTGCGTCTAGTTGAAATATCTTGATTTCGGCGGCCTGATTACTTTTGCCCGTTTTTAGAAGTAGTTTTTTAGAAGTGTACACTTTTTATGCTCACTTTTGACCTTTTCCAGTGAGCAGAGCTTGCTCCTCTGCTCAAAAGCACTCAAGTGAAAGGGCATATTCCTGCACGCTCAAATTTAAATAGCTCCCGAGCGCAGGAAAAAGAGGAGAGTCGGTTCGCTAAAATTTAATTCGGTTAATTTTTGCCTACAGCATCGGGGATGGGGCACCGAACTTGCTCCGCAGCACATGGCAGAAGTTTACAATCAACAATTATGGGACCAAGTGTCCAGACGTAGCTCTTTGGCAGCTTTGGCACTTATCACGACGACAACGCAGTAATGTCATCTTCTATAACTGAATTTTTCCACCCAATTAACCGCTTTTATGTGAGCACTGAGCATGTTAATTTTTAACAGGAGACTGTCAAAAGAAGAAAAGGAGAAGGAAAATGTGAGACGGAGTCATCCGACTAGGTCATCTTCTCGCCCACATACAGCCACTCCAAAGCACCCACTCAGTGATTTAAGGGTAATGCAAACATTTGTTTCTGTATGTGTGCGGAGTGCAAATTATCTTTCCAGAGAACAAATTAATCTAATATTTCCACCATTCTACAACTCAATGGTGCTAGGTTGACAAGCAGAAAGATACCGAAACCGTCCAGAAGAAAAAGCCTCTAGATGGAACTGCTGCTGTGAACCGGGCCGCTAGAGCCAAAGGTCTGCCATACATACATTTTTTTTCCTTTTAAATATGTTTGCGGCTTTTGGCCTGTCTCCCCTCCCATCGATTCCCAATCCTCGTTTCCCCTACCTACTTACATTTTATAGGATAATTTCCAGATTCCAAAAATGAGAGCCATAAAAACCGGTGCAGTGCAACTTGAAAGCTCTAACCCGATTTAGTTCACGAATATGACATATATCCCCTGCTATTTCTGAAGGTACTCAAGTTCCCGTACACACCGATTAGGACTCGCTACAATATTCCGTGCTGATCCATAATAATAATCTGATGCCTCTCTCTCTCTTTCTCTCTCTCTCTCGCTCGCTCGCCTGTTCCCTCCCTCCCTCCATCCCGTGTAAGTGGGGAAATGGACGAACGTAATAAGAGCAATGTCAGGCCTTAGAATAATCCGTAGTGTGTTTGCACGAGTGATTTATTGACAGATTATATGGAAGGAGAGAGCAAGTGAGAGAGGGAGAAAATTGGCACCGGCAACCAGCAAACTTTTCTTTTTAGTGTAGCAGCTACCTTATGTCAGAGAGAGGTGCTGCTCCGTCGATTTGGCTACTTGCAGGGAACAAGAGAAAAGTTTAGATTGCATTAGAGTCATTAGTAGCCATCCTACCTAATTCTCGTATATTTTTGTTTCTTACAGCTCGGTCTCAATCTGCTGGACCAGGTGGACGATCGCCTCGTAAGTCTGCGAGACAGATCGTTTCCTCGTATGGCAAAACTAAGGAAGGACCTGGAGGGCCTGGATGGAAAGTTCAGTCTGACTCAGGCCTAGTTAACTCTCAGGCGAAGCCAATTCAAAGACATCCACGCCCAAGTGAGATTTGACCTCACATAATTTTTTCTCCTTCTAAAACGAAAAGGATGCATTCTGTCTTCACTCACTAATCTTACTGCTAGGCTACTACCTGTAATTTTTTAAATGCCAAGTAGGCTATGAGTACATATATTTGCTGTAGCAGCAGGATTAATTCGGCAAAGAAAGCAGACAAACTCCCACAAAAAGAACTTTTTCTGTGTTACTATATAGTATACATATTACTACTATACAATACTAAAGTTGAAATTTTTTTACACTCAGACTCCGCACCCTGGTGCGGTCCGCACCTTGGTGCGGTCTTTGTTTTTGTCGAATATTTTGTCGAGTAATTTGTCGAGTATTTTCTCAAAACTAATTAAGGGACTTGTAATATTTTTTACACTCAGACTACGCACCCTGGTGCGGTCCGCACCTTGGTGCGGTCTTTGTTTTTGTCGAGTATTTTGTCGAGTAATTTGTCGAGTATTTTGTCAAAACTAATTAAGGGACTTGTAATATTTTCTACACTCAGACTCCGCACCCTGGTGCGGTACGCACCTTGGTGCGGTCTTTGTTTTTGTCGAGTATTTGTCGAGTATTTTGTCGAGTAATTTGTGGAGTAGAGAGCAGAAACCAAGTGACGTTTTGTATATTTGAATATCGAACTGAAATTAGGCTGACGTTTTGTATATTTGAATATCGAACTGAAATTAGGCTGACGTTTTATATATTTGAATATCGTACTGAAATTAGGCTGACGTTTTGTATATTTGAATATCGTACTGAAATTAGGCTGACATTTTCCTTTTCGAAAAGGGTATAAAAGTGGCCGTGCTGAAAATGTTGTAGTCAGTTAGTTGTGAGTTTTCCTCGGAGATTGAGAAATTTTGTGAGTTAGTTGTAAGTTTTCCTCGGAGATTGAGAAATTTTGTGAGTTAGTTGTGAGTTTTCCTCGGAGATTGAGTAATTTTGAGAGTTAACTCAGTAAAGGAAGTAAGTATGACGGGTCCAAATTTCAGACTTTTGAGGGGTGAACAAGCGCTGATAATTCTGCGGGAGAGCGACTTCGAAAAGTGTAAGTTAATTTGTTTTCTAATAAATAACCTTCATTCTATTTAAAATTGTCATGTGGCTGATCAAGTTAATAATCTTGGCTTTAGTGACGTTTATATTTGTTTGTATTTTGTAGGGGAGAAGGTGGGGGATAGCACGATAAAAACTGTCCCATACGTCTCCTTAGCTTTTAGAGGAGCAGTAAGTGTAGTTCCTGAAGAAATGCGGTACATTACAGTCGCCAAGAAAGTTTATGAGATGATGTTGGAGAGTCACGCCGGAGTCAGAGGGAGGCAGCAAATGGTCCAACAGGCAAGAATAGCAGATCTTCAAAGGAAGTTGGAGGAACCCCGTAGGGAACTTGAAATCTCCAAAAACATGGACGATATGGAGAAGGCTTCTACAACCACTCCAGGGTCCATGGGTCTCTGTATGATGCTGAAAATGCAGATGGCGGAAAAAGATAAGGAGATAGAGATGTTGAGAAAATCTATGGTAGAGGTCGGGGCAACTAAGGACAAGAGGCTCCATCTGGCTTTTCAGAAACAGAAAGACAGTGAAAAGGACTGTATGAGGCAGGAAATTCCGCCGTCATTCCGTACTGCCGATGAAACTGTAATGGTAAGGTTATTGTATTTAGTACCATTTTAGCATGAGGGGTTAGTTCGGGATATGCATGCTTAGGTGTAAGTTTTTATGCATGCAGGATCCGGAAAATGTGACGGATAGCTTGAAAACCGTCTACCTATCCTCACCGTTGAAATCCCAATCTCAGATAGCAGCGAGTGTCAACTCGGAGATCAGAAAACGAACATCGTGTCTGAGTTTCTGTGAAGTTGAAGGACTCAGAGGTAGGGAAAACCTTACCCGCACGGAGCTGAATAGACTCAACCACCGGTCTTCAACTGGAACAAAATGGTGCATTGAGTGGAAAGCGCCGTATGAGGCATGCCGTTTGTGGCATGCTGAAGCAGAAAAGTATTTCAACGAGTCATTGGTTTTGGAGCAGAATAGGGTTAGAGGGCTTTTGAAGAGTGCTTTCGTTAGAGTATACCGAAATGTTGAAGACCAACTCGAAGACAACCCTACGTGTGTAGTAAAAGGTAATTTTTATGTATTTCATGTAACGGTCCGCACTATGGTGCGGAGCGCACCCTGGTTCGATCCGCACCACAGTGCGTCGTTGTTTTTGTCAAGTATTTGTCGAGTATTTTGTCGAGTATTTCGTCGAGTAATTGTAGGAAATATTATTTTCAGGTTACCTTCAATTTTGGCATTCAGTCCGCTATACCCAAGTCATTAAATTCATGCGCATGCAAGATCGTTTGGATCAAATGAAAAGGGACAAGGTAGATGCAGAATCCGAGCTCCTACAAGATTCCGAGCTTTCAGGGAGCAGCACATCCAGAGCGAGTTCGAGAAGAAGATTGTGGTCTCAAGACGCTTCTGAAATTCAGCTGTACCCGGGCGCTGTCGTTGGAAATAAGTATATCCAAAAGCATCTGATAAGAATTGTAAGCAACTTTACAAAAAGTTGGGTTGATGAGGAAGGCTTCATGCAATTCGTGCCTACATTGCTAATTACTGGAGGCGAAATAGACTTTAATACTTTCTTTGGGGACCTGGGGAAGGCAGTTCCTAAATATTATAAGAACCAAAGAGATGAGATAGTCCATGTCATGAGGCAGAAGGCTAGCCGTTTAGAAGCAGAAGCAGCGGCGGAACAGATAGGACCATATTTTGTAACGACTCCCGAGTTCAAAGGCCTCCTCGATTCAATTTTCCCACCCAAAGATAAGACCATACAACCCAAGTCTTCTTTCCTTCGGCAGTGGCAAGCGCTACCTCCTCAAGTCACAGATGCAATGAAGCAAGGGCGAGGCCTCTATGTTTACGGTGCGACTGGTCTGGGGAAGACCGAATGGGTGCACACCATGTTTTCGGATTTCTTATTTGTTGATGGGAAGAACAAGCTGACAGCTTTTGATGAGCGAAAGCACAAAGGCATCATATGGGATGATTTTGATCCTCAGCCGTCCGGCAGGATCACTGACAGACTGACGAGGGGGGAGATTTTAGGGTTGTTGGGAAGTACAAAGAATAGGTAGGTTTAACAATTATTATCCGCACCTTGGTTCGATCCGCACCTTGGTTCGATCAACGGCTAATGTATGTTTCTTTGTTTATTTTATTTGCAGAGAGTTTCGTGTGCTTAGAAACTCCATCACAATACCTGCAAAAACGATGCGGGTTTTCACATCAAATTATACATTCCATGAGATGCTGGATGCGTTTCAGAAGCAGTATTGGGATGCCGACTCTTTCGAAAAAATAAGGGAGGCACTTGAAAGAAGTGTCATCCCATTACAGATAACTTACCCCCTGATGAAGCCCGGTGTTGCAGACTCCGCAAATCATCTATTGTGCATGGTTGCACCTCCCAGGGAAACAGCGGATGATGATAATGGCCCTGGCTTCGCCTTCGCGGACTACGGAGACGTTTGTGGTTTGCCTCCAGAACAACTTCAAGTTAAGAAAGTCATACCTCTCCAAAGTAGGCTTCCTAATGCTGCCGAATTGGCTAAGGAGATGACGGAAGAGGAAGACGACAGCGTATTAGATGACCTAACCGAAGCTGCGGACCTTGAACCATTCACATCCGAGGATATGGCTAGGTTAGGAGTTATGAAAGACAGACTTGCCAGCAGGTACGAGGAAGGACTTCAGAACGATTTGGAGGACATAATTGACTCCGTTACCCGTACGGATCGTGAGGCTGAGATTAATGTTAGTGATCGATCAGAACTTCCTGTGGACCCTCCACTTGTTCCTGTGGACCCTCCACTTGTTCCTGTGGACCCTCCACTAGTTGCAGCTGCTCCAGAGGCGGATGAAGCAGAAACGAAAGTTGTGGACATGTCCGACTTGCAGGAGCCTCTAGCTGCTTCCACACCGAAAGCGCCTCTGATAATAAAGTTACCAACGAAGAGTTTGTTAATGGAAGCGCTAGATAGGCGACCTAATACAAGATCATCATCAAAGGGGAGGAGGCTGCTAGGAACTCCACATGTGGAAACTCCGCGTCCTAAAAGGGCTAGATGAAGTAAGGACTCCAATAATAGCAGTCAGAGCAGCCAGGGTAGCCAGGTCAGTCAAGTTGAAGTGTCTACCCCCACGGTATCATCAATTGAAGTTGCGTCTGCTCAACCTTCTAAGCGCAACGAAAATGATAATATTCTGAGTCCATTCATGGACAATTTGTTAGCTAGTGATAATGCAGATGACCTTATTGATGAGTACTAAATTGGAATGAAATGCACTTATTGTCAGATACCAATATATATGTTATATATATTAAGCAGTTGAAATGAAATAAATCGAAACAGCTATGAACTTTGTAACTATTAACTTATTCGTTTTTATTTTGCAAGCATTTTTACTAAGATAATACAGAATTAATAACACATAATCATTAATCCTCAGAATCTGCAAACCCTACTACCCAAACACCCAACCCATGTCGTCCACTTACAACTCTCCGTTCGTTGGCAATTGTGAGTAGCAATGGATCACCCTGAGCTCGCATAGCAAGCACGTGCGATTCTTCAAAAAAATTTGAGCCCACAAAAGTGCAGCGGTGATGTATCGGTGAAGCCAAACCAGTCAATGGAGCCCAAGGGGAAATGACCCTCACATCTGGGCTGGTTATCGAATACGCATTCACTGGCATGATATACCTTCGCATATAACGCAAAGCTTCTGCAGGCGCAATGGCATCTCTAGTTCCCACGGTCGCTAAAACAGGTTAAGAAAACAGGATATTAATGGTCGACAAAATGGTCGACAAATGGTCGACACGTTCGTGACATTATAGTAGACAAAATGGTCGACAAAATAGTTCATTTAACGCACCAGTAATTAGCTGCTGCTGAGGTGAGTCTTTGTTTTGTCGGACGTTAAAATGCAACGCAAATACCCCAGCTCCCATCAAGGCTAAAGCCCTATCCAAAGAAAACTCATTCATAATGTTATAAATTGGTGTCCTTAACTGGAAAGTCCACTGACGACGGTCTTCCAGTCGAAACTTAATGCAAAGTTTATGGGATTCCAACATTTCCTCCCCTATATCAAAATAAAAATGGTACTATGGTGCGGATGGTACTATGGTACTTTTTTGTTTGTTTACCTGGTAAAACGAGAACTTGCCCTGTTGTCCTCATGTCACAAAATACCCCCGGGATAGGCCATTCATTGACAAGTAATGCATCCGTGCTACTACTAACTACGTTCATTTTTAAATAAAATGTTGGGCAACCAAGTTAAAATTATTATTACTGATTTCTTTATTTACTGCAAATAAACACTACTAACAATACCACTAACAATACCACTAACAATACCACTAACAATACCACTAACAATACC
>JAHZND010002868.1:0-25385 GCA_027744115.1 Acrocyrtus sp. NNG-2020
CCCGCCTGTGATCGTCCACTGTACACTTTTTTTATCTCCTTTTCCTCACAGCGTTATTTATTGCGGTCAATTTACTCCAATACCTGAATTACATCTACCATTTACGTTTCCCGACAGTACTAGGAGCGGAAAATGGAACCGTAGAAAAATGGACGTCTTCCCGCTCCCGCGTGTAATTTTCTGATAAATAAATATCTCTGTTATCTGTTATCACTTATTGAATGTCATGCCCGCCAAAACTTGTAAAAACAATGAAGGAAAGGAGAACCTCTCTCTAGCATATTATCTCTCAAGAAGAGAATCCAGACAGGAAAAGGATCCCTGAAGAAAATGACTAGAAGAGTTTTTCAGCTATACTAATAAATGAAATTTCGCTGGAGACACGACACATTCCAATTTGCTTCCTTTTCCTTCCCTCCAGAGTAGTAGTTTTGGACGCGGCATGCTCCGAAAACTCCCAGCTCGCTGCTTCCATGATTTCCAGTTATTCAGGCAGCAATAGCAAAAAAAATGCTCCAAGCTTCCTAGGTCGTAGCGAAAAGATAGCAAAGCTATAAATATAAAAAAATAGTTCCTTCCTTTTTTATAAGGTTGATGATTTTTCACAAATTGATTTTTTCGAATGAATTTTTTTTTCTCTGGATTATTTCATGACGAGAAAAAATTTGCTCCTGTTTTGTGATGAAAACGAAGAAAAAAAATCAAAGAATATTATTAATTTCGGATGATGATCATGATGACGATCCTTCGTAGCTCCAAACAGGAAAAGGAGTGTGTTGAAGGAGGACCCGTCGAATATAATTTTTTTGCTTTCTTTCATCTTCGTCAGTATAAAAAAATCATAAATCGAATCCCATCCAATCTTGGCCTGAAAATTGCTATTAGCTTTGACTCCCTCTCCTATTATTTCACGTGGCTTCTTTTGCTAACGGCGCAGACAGCTAAGTTTTTCTTTCTTCTGGCTTATTAGATTTGAGATATTGTACAAGAAGCTGAAAACTAAAGAGAGAAAGAGTAAGCAAAAGGAGTGAAGATATACCAGTGCAATGTCAGATTAAATATTGGCAAAACTATGAAACAAACTTTATTTAGAGGTATGGGCGCCTCTACTCTGATGTCTGATATGAAATGAAATTTTCTTTCCTCCTCTTCAAAGAAGAAGAAACTCGGGCCGTGAGTTTTCTGCAAATATTTCTGTGCTACGTGCTACACAGCAGATATGAAGGTAAAAATGAGAAAAATGAGATAGATGATCAACTTATTTCATCGTCCAACTAATCATGTTCAGTATTCTGTGAGTGGTTTGCTTACAGGGCCCACGTCCAAGCAACAAAAAAATACTTGTAGGGAAGACCAGGCCAACCAATAAGATTAACTATAAATCACGGATATTAACCATTCCAGTCATTGGTGAAGGATAACGGAAAAAGTTGGATGGAATAAGTTTTTTTATCAAGCACAGATACAGAAAGAGAGAACGATAATGACTATGACAAGATATCGCACGTCCAATATCCAATTGCGAATCTGGCTGGAAGGAAGAACTGATTACATGGAACAGGAGAGCCAGGAAATGAAAAGAGTTTTTTTTGTCGCTCCTCTAATTACAGTTAAGCAAGTGCTCTCAACTAGAAATTTGTTAGGCAAGACATGAAAGCTGATTACAAGATAGCTACCCAGAATAAGTTGCAGCTGCATGCAATCATCCTTACAGAGAAATCTGCTTGACTTCATCAAAAAATATTGTTTTATTGTAAGTGTAATTGTAATTATTATAGTTGAGTCGAGCACAATTTCACAGAAAATTTAATGAGCAAAGCAAATCTACCTTATCCTGACAGTAGTGACGGTATAGTATTCTGGGCATGAAATTAATTAAAGAGGTACACCCATTCCTATATTTTTCTCAGGGTGCAAATACAGCCGAAATAAATCAATAAATATAAATTATGCAAATCCCATCTTTTCTCGTAAAAAGATGCAAACAAAATCAGAAATTAATGTTTACTTTTTCATCAAAGGTAAAAGTGAATGGGGAATACTGAAATGGAATGATTGCATAACTAGCTCCCCTTTTCCTGGTCTCCATTTTTTTAAAGTAAACTGAATGAGACTTTGAGACTGACTGAAGATCAAACGGAAGCCATGCATAATCTTCGTCGACTTTCAAGCTTATTCTAGCCAACTACTCCACTCAATTCAATTCTCCACTCCGCATTGAAATAAATTATGAGAGTGGTGAGGGGCGCAGTATGTGATAAAGTAACAATTTGCATGAGATATGCAATGGCTCCGCAATTCAAAGTGAATAATTTTAAAGTTCAAGCTGGGGTTATCTCTTCATTTCAAAAATAAAATTCGAGCGTAGAAATAGAAATCATTCATAGGTACTTTGATCCTATCCGTGCTGGGTATTTTTCTCCTCAGGAAAATATCAACATTCTTCAATTTTCGGTGCATATGCCCCAATGCAGTTCATATGCTGCAATAGGATGTGCCAATATAGGTAGTCGTTTTGGTAAATCGTAGATAATATTATGCAGATATTTACAATATGTATGAACTGTGCAAAATTAGCTACCTCCTCCATATACCGATACCGACATATGAGTATATGAGCCCATTCACGTCAGAAGTTTATACCAAAATTTCACTTGCAATTGGGACAGGAGTTGTAGCTGTGGCGAGTGACGACGAAACGACGACGTTTTGGCATTGGAGAAGTAATAAAAATCCTCATGTTGCAATTTCAAGGAAATGAATGCAATAAAAATATGCTTCTCACCTCATAACAATTATTATTACTTTCCTTTTTATTTATAATTAGTACAATACGTACGTTGCTTGTATAGTACACAATACGTCTTCACTTCTGTCCAATATTAAATACAGGACGCATAAATAGGCTTTAAAATAGTAATAAAATTGAACACAATAGCAAGTCAGCCATAGGACGTTATTGTTTTGCATATTAAAATCGCTTTAGAGTTCGCCCGAGTAAAAAAAAGCTTCGTGGCGATAGTCGACTTACTTCACTATTCGGAAAGGTGTGAGAGTTGGAGGAGCAAGTTGGATAAAATAGAGTGTTTAAAGCAGTCGATTTTGGTTTCACATTTTTTATATTTTTTACGAAAAATATGTGCCAGCTGTACTTCGACGCAATGAATTCACCGGATACTTCTGACAAGGTTTTGTTTGGTGAGGAAATTAAGAGAAATTATCGAAAATTCAAATATTATCCATATCTGAAAAGCTCACAAGCAAAGGGTGATTGTGATGGTGGTCGGTTTAGTCTTATATCTGGGGGCAATAATGGTGGTTGCTCCTCCTACAACCTGGGTCGAGACGTGGGCTTCTGCCAACAAATTGATTGGAGACGACAAGATCTACTTTGAGCCAAGTGCGGGAGTAAAAAATAAGTTTGAAATGGTAAAATTTGCATAAAATTTATTACAACTCAACTCATTTCTTTTCACTTAAACAGACTGGACGAAGGAAAAAGTGGAAGTCTCCTCAACTGATAACCTAGTTACAAATGGAACCCATGTTGGAATAGTCTTGTCTCGAAGGAGGAAGATATTATCGACTGGAGAGGAGATTAAAGACCAAAAGACAACCGATAACGATAAGCAAACTGCCACCGTTGAGCGTGCGGAGCCATCCCTGATTGATCAATTCATTGCCCTAACCTGCCTGGTCGGTGTTGTCTTCACGGTTTTCATACTGATCGAGCTATGCCTCATTACAAGATGGCTCCATCAACAACACCGATTGAAGCGATTGAAGAATAATAAGGCATTGGTGTTTGAGTAAGTACTATTTTCTTATCTTTTGCTCAGAATTTTTAAATAATTGAGTGATTTACATACGAATGATTTTCTTATCTCCATTTTATTAGTTGTAAGCCACCCGCCAAGAAAAATCCAGAGGGAGTTCTCCAGGTGGTTACCGTTCAGAAGTGAGAGCAGCCCAGAAATTGCTTAGAGGTTGAGGGCTTAAATTTTATTTTATTTACAGTCCAGAGCTCTATTTATAATGTATTACTATTGAGACCAATGAGAGCAAGGTTATCCGTGTAAAAATTATTTTTTTAAAAAAATTCTACCATTTCTATAATTCATACTTGCCTGTGTAGTGAAAATTGTGTAATAATTTGAGCAATGGAGTTTTCAATAATAAAACAATTAAAATATTATCGTTCTCATTTGCAACGTTCTTTTTCTGTTCGCGCCCAATTTCCAATAAAAATGCTTCGTGACGGCATAGACTGTCTCATATTCATTATATGGGTCCTCCTAAGCACATTCAATTTACTAATGAAAAGCAGTTGGACCCGGAGGGCTCTACTAGGTTCATCATGGGAACTGAACACATCCTCAGTCCTCAGAAATGTCTCAGTTCCGGCAGGGGCCATTTTCACAAATTTTTCTGTCCGAGATGGATCACTTCCGTTCCAGGAATCAGATGGAACCCAACTTGAATGCAATTTGGCTGAGAGTGAGAACAAGCAAATTAACTTTGTGCTTTCCCAATGTCTGATAGCCAGCGCTTACCTCTCCCTTGGTCTCCACATTGTTGTGCTGGTGTACGGGAAAAAGTAAGATTTGACTTTATTCGTATCTGGAGAACAGTGGACTATTGTACAAACACCGTAAATTTTGATGACTAATTGACACCCGTTTTATATTTGTAGGCAATGCTGGCGAAAGATCAGAAGCATGAAGGTGCACATGGACTGGCAAAGATTCCAGCTGAAACTAATTCAGTGGGAGAACGAAAGACTTCTAAAGAAAAAGCATAGACTGGAGCGCCTACTTCTGCAAAAGCAGTTTTCCAGCTTATTTGATGACGTCTTCCACTTCCAGCTACACCACAACAGGGTAAATCCCCCGCCAGTGGCTGAAAATCAAAGTGACCACGAAATTAACTAGAAACGAAACTACCTGTTTTACTTTTGAAGATCACAGTCGTGCACAAACGTTTGTGCGAATTATACCATAATAATTAACTTTATGCTTATTTAGGTATACTTTTTAGTAAGAACCTAACTTTAATAGCACTTTGTGCCTTCATGCCAGGGACTGATCAAAGTTTCAATTTCCAATGAAAATGAGATTATCTGTTTGAAAGGGATGCACTTTGTAGTATAATTTTGCCAGTGGCAGTTTCCAAATAAAATGTAATGCTTGGACAAGCGCATTATTTTGCTCTACATCTGCAGGCACCGTTTTTGGACATTTCACTTTCATCTGTTCCCGCTCCACTTTACTCCAATAAATGACTTTCATACAACTGGATTATCGCTAAACTGGAAAGTCTACATGCGTCAGTCAAAAGTCCGCACAGCTATATCAAGCCATCACTACAAGCACTTTTTTGTCTCTATCTTCCCTTCCCCTTTCATATTAACTTCAAATCTGATGGTGACCCAAGTCCTCATTGCCAAAGCTCATCTGCAGCTCTAAAAGTTTTTTTTGGGAATGAGTTTACCCGAATGCCTACATAATGAAGCACCTTTCATTTACATAAGTTTTTTAGACTGCAGCAGTGTGACTTCCGATAAGAGAGATCTAGTCCAGACGGTACATCTGCAGCATAAAAAAATATGTTTAGTGCCAAGTGGAAATCCCCGCATAAAAATTGTATCCTTTCTAGGGTCGAGATTCCACTGACTATATAAGCTGGCGAGAAATGGGAGATTCCTCGCACTTAACGATTTTAAATGCCGCTCTCCTTCTCAATGGCATCATATCTGTCAGAAAAAGTTAGTTTTCGCACAACTTTATCCTCTGGTGGTGACTCTTGTCATGTTATCCTTCCGTGTAACTTGTACATATGCCTAGATTCCTGCTAATTTCCACAGCCAACAAAATAGTCTGCTTTCCTGTCCCAGTCAAACTCACTTTTTTTTGCGCTTTTGACCATTCCTTTGTTCTTTTCTGGGAAGTTTTACTCCTCTACTAAAAAAGTTGCCAGTTGCCGTTTTCAGCTCTCTCTAAAAAAGTCAACGAGGTCAACATATTCATGGAAAGCTGTGCAGTTATGATAATCAGGACGAGCTTCTCACAAAAAAGGAAGTGGAAGTGCACAGAAAAGAATTTTTTGAGAGTTTGTCTATGTGTGACCATTTCCGTTTTCAGTATTTTCCCGTTTCATTCTGAAATTACTGTTGGGATATGTTTTTGAATGGGTGCAGCAGACACAATATGCCAGTAAAATCTGAGTATTGTGATATCTCCTTTTTGCTTCCTCTCTGAAAAGTTTGAATGGAAATAGCTGAGGGGAATGTGACTAGGTATATTTTTGAGTGCCCCGACTGTTACTTCTTGTTTGGAAGGGTGATGAGACAGCTCTCTGGTGCAAAAGAAGGAAATGAACGCAAATGAAACGGAATATTTAGTGATGAGATGTGAAAGTAAAAAGGAAAGTATTCAGCGTCATCCCAGCCCCAGCTCCAGCTCCAGCATACGCACAAAAAAATATAGAGCCGGAGGAGGAGAGCAAGAACAACGCAATAATATGGGATGACAATATAAAGTTGTACAATGTACTAGGCATTTTGCTTCATTTATTACGAGAGAAGAATTTTTTTTCCAAAAAAATATATAAGAGCAGCCAGCTGTGCAGGGAGACTAGTTTTAAAGCCGTTTCAGCTCTTGGTTGCTGTCGCTTGGTTGGATTTTCGCTTTATATTCAGTCGAAGACGTCGATTACGATTGCCATTTTCATTTCTCCCGCCGCATTCCACCGCTGCTGTCTCTTTAGTCCTTTTTCTCTGTAATTTAAGGAAATTGGATCATTTCACTGTCTTTTTTTTTATTGTAGACTTGAATGTTGACTAGGGAAAAAGGGCATAAGAAGGAAAAGAGTGGAAAACAGGGAAAGGATGGCAACTGGCAGATGTTGACTCCCTTTTTATACCCGAATGAAATTGAAATGAAATGCGAAACGCTAATGGTGGAAGGAGCGTTTTAGCGAAATCTTTATGTAAATATATACAGTTGTTGGGATCTTAAGGATCGTAAAGTGGAAGTGACAGTGACATCAGCCAAAAATAAAGGGAAATATGGTTAACTAGCAAAAAGCTAGTCGCATATGAAACAAGGAACATAAGGGCGGGCGGAGCAGAAGCTCGCATAAAAAAATTTTTGTGCATGTTTTCAGAGTTCAGAACGGAACAGTGAACAACGTTTCCTCACAACATATTTTTTAATGATTTGCATAAAATTACATAAAATTGCTTCCAGCGAAACTGATGAACTCTCCTAAGCGGAATGAAATGTAGACCGGAAAGGGGTAGAAAGCTCGAGATTGTGCCGGAGGGATACGCCATAGATTGATTACGATGCTGAAAGGACGGGCGACGGGCGTGCTCCTGAATTTTAAGTTGCCTCAAAATTTTTTTTTTTCATGAATTTAATGGAGAAAGTATATTTTTAGCGTTTATTGCCTTAAATGGCTCAGAAATTAAAAAAAAATTGCTGCTGGTGAAAAAATCTCATTAGGGTAGCGGCCCATTCAACAATTTAGCGATATCGGGTTATTAATCGGTGGAAAATATATATAATCAGATTACGTAATTGCCTCGGAGGAGGAATGTGTCTAATCATTCAGTAATAAGGTAGTGTATAGGAACTCTCAGCAAATTAAAAAGTTTGGGAAAAGATAGAATGGAAAGATAACAATATGCTAGCACAAAAATTGTAATGAGAGCAGAGGAGAAATGAGAATGCTGATGATGATGATGTCCTCTTTGAAAAAAAATATCTGAATAGATATGGCTCGTAGGAAAAAATGGATGCTAGTTTTGCTAATGGCGGAGGCAACTCCACAGAAGAAAAATAGAGTTTCGAAAGAAACGGAAAAAAATGTTTTTCTGTAAGCAAGGTGCAAGGAGGATGCTCCCAAGAAGGGTACATTTCTAGGATAAAATGCAATGCTCAAACGAAGTATAAAAAAAGTTTTCACTGCTTTTCACTTCACTCCTATTCATATCTCTTTTCCCCTTGATTTCCGTTTCCACTTTCCTGATTCCATTTTCCTTTTCATATCATTTTCTTACTTGTATACTTTCTCTGTGAATAACTCAGGAAAGGGATGGGGATCCTTGCTATACTATTTTTTTGCATTTTATTCCATTCATACACCCATGGCATTTATTTTTTTTCTCAACTTTTGTCCTTTTCCCAGCCCAAAATTATAATAACCTTATTTTTGGAAAATCATGTGAGAAAATTTCCTTTCAAATTCCTTTTCTTGGACAGATGCTCCTCTATTGAATTTATCACACTCCTATTCATATCTCTTTTCCCCTTGATTTCCGTTTCCACTTTCCTGATTCCATTTTCCTTTTCATATCATTTTCTTACTTGTATGCTTTCTCTGTGAATAACTCAGAAAATAGCTGGGGATCCTTGCTATGCTATTTTTTGCATTTTATTCCATTCATACACCCATGGCATTTATTTTTTTCTCAACTTTTGTCCTTTTCCAGCCCAAAATTATAATAACCTTATTTTTGGAAAATCATGTGAGAAAATTTCCTTTCAAATTCCTTTTCTTGGACAGATGCTCCTCTATTGAATTTATCATTACGGAATCAGCATTTCCGCTCACTATGCATTCATTTTACACTTCTAAAAGTTTCTCCGGGTAAAATGTATGTATATGTGCTCGCGTGACATTTTTCGGATGCTCAAAAAATATTATTCATTCTTTATTCATCACTCCATTAATGAAAAAATATTATTTTGTCTGGAAAGCTCTGCTTCCCTCACCAATATCGTATGTGAATATTAGCCATTAGCTGGAAATGTAATAAATATGTATCCACATACTTCTAGAATAATATTTAATGCCCTAAAAATCTACTCAAACTTTTCCTCCCTGGCCATCCCATTTCTCAAGAAAATAGTACCAAATGTCCATTTAGATATGGTTTGAAGCATTTGCAAACTTTTTTTTCATTCAACCACAAAATATTTTTTTCTCCCGCACAGAAAAAAACTTCTTTTCCTGGACTGGAGCTGTGAAGAATAGCTTTAAAAAAATTTAAGTTTTCAGAAACTTCGGATGAAAGGATATAGAACGCTGCAAGCTTTATTTCTCATATCTGGCTGCTGGCGGTTTTGCTTTTTTGCTACGGCATCGGCATCGGATTTCTTTATTTTTCATCCTGGCATTATTCTCCCCATTATCGGGATGAAACACTCTCCCCAGCTTAAAAATAGCGTTTTTTAGGAGGGAAAGAGCCAAAAAGTGAGTAAAAATAGGAAACTTCATTATAATATTGAAGAAATAAAATAAGCCATTAGTGTCGGCAAATTTTTTTTCTCTTGATTTTTGGAGGGGAAAAAAGTGAGGCATTGAAAACATTTTTTTAAAAAAAAGTTGGCTGGTTTGGCTGGAGGCAGCTTTTTGGAGGGGTAGGTGCTAAGTAGTTTCCTTTTTAAGCACAATGCTCAACTTTATTTTTACTTTCTCTTTTTTCAACTTTTTTGCTTATAATATGCATAATTATCTCTTCTGGCAGTGCTTAATATACCCGTGCATATTGCAGCAGATTAATGTACTTCCGGTGTGGAGAAAGGATAGGGTGAATGCATGCAGAAGTATGAATTATATATCATGCGAGAAACTCATTGACTTATTTCGTCCTTCCTTTTGTAGAACCCACGTCAGAAAAAGTTTGCCCTGAAGCCGAGAGCCGAGAAACGAGGCATAAGATGGAAAGGGTTGAAAAAATGTTCTTGCTAAAAAGCTAAACGGAGAAAAATTAGCGTTCTTTTTATTTTAAATGAGTGAAAAACAGTGGAAAAGATAAAGTGAAGGCGGGGTAGGGATGCCGCCCTTTCGTCGTAAGCTGGTGATTTACGTGAAAAGTCGCTTTTCTTTTTTTCATTACAAAAGATATAAAAGTCCCATACCCAAGCGAGTCTGTACCTACCACCCTTGGCGAGCTTTTGTAATTTTTGAGGGGGCTCTGTTGAAAGTAACTTTGCGCGTGCATTTGATTTTTTTTTCAGTTCTCAACATGAGCTCGACTCGAGGGCCACGCTAAATACAGTGTTGGCAATAATTATAGGTGACAGCTCGTAGCTTGGCAGGAAATAAGAAAGCTTAAAATAGTCGACGATAATTTAGTGACTGATTATAGAAAAAAATGTTCTCTTGTCCATTCAAAAAGATTAATTAGCTTGAAGTCGCAGTGTACCCACTTTTTTAATGCTCTCCTCAATTTCAAACCATTCCAAGAAGGTATTTCCCGCCAAATATAGTAGAGCGTGCCAAACTTTTTTTAAAGTAAATTTATTTTTTTATAGTGAATCAGCTAATAGCAGAATTTTTCGGGGAAGGGTCATCTTTCCAACTAGTCATTAAAGATGTCATGCGCTGATAAAAAAAATATTCGCAGCTTTTTCGCCATCATTCTGATGCACCCCCAAAAAATATCTCTAAAACGATACTGTTCGATATTAAAGTAATTGAAAAGCGGGAGGAAATTCCACTTCCCTTTTCAAAAGCTCATCTTCAGCTCCCTCCTTCATAACCACTCGTCTCTTATCAATCCACCCAAGTAACAAACAGCGCTGAGGATTCTCCCACACAAGACATATTCGTTGTAAGTAGCTCTTAGCTCTTCATACAAAAATGTGTCCTTCTTGTACAGCAACTGAAGTGGCATGTCATATCTTCATTGTCCCCATATATATCCCCGCACTACTCAATGACTTTGTCCTTCCTTCCCGAGGCGGATCTCCTCTCCGACTATAATACAAGATAATATTACTTGTAGAAGTGGAAACGAAGCACATTTTCAGTTGTCCGTGAAGGATCCTTAACCACAGAAAAAAATACTCTTTTCACTTTCTCTTCCCACCACTCTTTTTCCCTTTACAAAGCATTTTCTCCGGGCAATATCCGTTCCCAGTCCCATTCTCTCTCTTTTTTATCTCCTCTGGACAAGAAATGTCTACATTTTACAATTTTTTATCGTTATCTCCGGACACACACATTGAAACCATTGTAACCACTTCGTCTCTTTTTTTCTCCGTTTCCCCGGCCATCATTCCTCCTTTGACTGATAGTACGTTGAAATGCAGAGAGAAGCTTGCACATACATACCTAGCCAGACTAAACTTGATTTTTATCGGAACGCTTCCTTGTACTTTCGTCGATAAAAAAGCATAAGTTTTTCTTCTCTCTTGTACGGAATCACTTTCCATTTCCTGTCTTCTCTTATCAACCCGCTTGGTATTCAGCTTTCGTCCCTTCTTTCTACTCACTATGAAATTCAAAAAGCGAAGATGAACAGGCAAAGATACGTTATTAGACGTTGCGACAAGTGTCATGTTTATTACTCTCCGATACATACCGTACATGCATAAATTCAGTGGGAAAATGCCGCACTTTCACTTTCCCCGTACCTTTTTGCAGATCAACTCCCGCACCCGCACTCAACTATTTTTTTTGGTAGGGAAACCAGCAAACTTATTGAGAGATGTTTTACATTGGTGGGATGGAAGTGAATAAAAATTTTTTGGGGAATGTGTCTTGGCTTTCAAGAGAGAAAAGGGAATGAATGAGAATAGAATATTATTACTAGAAGGAGAGAAGGGAGATACATGCCAAAAGGATAAAGTAAGTAAGGGAGAAGTTAGTGTCAGCTTTTTTATGCGGAGAGTCAATGTGTACTTCAACAACGTACTTCGCAGTCAATTGATAATGTTATGCATGGAAATATTGCCGAAGGTAAGAGAAAATCGTGATAAAATACAAGCTACTGACACGTCCTGGTTCCGCACTGGGAAAAAAGTAATGTTTTCACTGAGCCACGCCAAAAAAATAAAATTGTGCTGGAGGAAAAGAGAGAGGGAGAGTGAAGTGGGGGAATGGAAGACGGCTAAAATAAGAAAACTGCAAAGAAAAAAGCAGAAATAAAATAAAGAAATTTACTTGAAGAAGGAATAAAAGGGGAATGGCTGAATTTGTTGGGGAAGGAGGTGGGACTCTAATATTGTCACTGTCATTATTATATATGTTTTGAATGCGATTTTTGGGCTAACATGTCCTCCAACTTAAAGAGGAAAGTTTGTAAAGTGCTCATCGTATATTATCACGTATGCTGTGGTAGTTTGAATTGGATCCACTTGCTTTTTTCATTTTAGAATTTGGGTACAACATTTAGAATCCATCTCCATGTTCTGATGTTGATGCTGTTGAGTGAGTGAAGGGTTTGGGGCTCACTTGGGAGTTGCAAATCACCGTCGTTCTCCTTTCCATTAGGTGAGAGGAGAAATGAATGGTGTGGAGACGTATACGGAGGGGATACAGTAAAATGGGGTACTCCGCAAAGAAAAAAACAAAGTATAATGCTTTCAAAGATAAAGGTAAAGAGGAAAATTTAAAAACATTCAAAATTAAAAATTAAAATTTTGAAATACCTATAATTCCATTTTTACCGGCCCATCGCTAAAACGCTTTATTACTGCTCTGTCAAGTTCGAAATGCGAAAAAAATGCAGACGCGTTACCTCCCTTTATGTGGTAGTATTTAAAAGACTAATATTTTTTATCGGCGTGGAGTATCCATGTTTTGTTGTGAAATTCGCACGCGTTTTTTATGCATTATTTTACTCTCGCTTCTAAAAATTGAGTAACGTTATGCTTTTTTGACTACCTACATAAACACTGGACCATTAAATCCGGAAATGTCAATCTACTAATTATTAAAGAGCAGATTTAGAGGAAGCTCTAGAGTAAACTCCTCTCAACATTTTTTAACATGCAGCCCCCAAGCCAGCATGAGTATCTGAACATCACGTACCTATTTTTGGATGAGCCCAGTCATTAGACAAATAACTGCAGCAGAAATTTTTAGCTCAAAGAATAACTGCCCTTCTGTACATTCCTTTCGCCAGTGGCATTTTGAGTGCGAGTCCGTGCCATTCAAGACTCAGTTCTCAGCCTGCTGCTTGTTTTCTCCTAACAAATTAAGTGGAAGGGCCCCGTCCCAAAGCGGAGCTACTACCAATAGGGAAAATAGATTTAAACTATGAAACGCACACAAAATTCCTTTATCTCCGCCACTCTCATTGTGAAATGAGTGCCGTAAATGAGAAGCCTATCTAAACGCAAAACTGCAGCAAAAGCTCATTCACTCCATCTAAGCGTAACGGAACTGGGCGCACCAGCACAAAGTGCGCTACTTCTTTTCATGTCAAAGCAGAATTGACATCATTAAGAGGAGAGCTTTTCGTTAATAGCGCCTCAAGGATACACACCAACTCATTCACGGAAGTGAAAGTGAAACTGAAGGAAAAAAAATCTAAACACACTCTCGCGTCTCTACACGTAGCAACGCGAGGGAAAGTACGAACCTCCATTAAATCTGAATTTGATATAATATGGGGGAGTATTCCCTAATATTACGTCACCATTAAGAATGACTATACAACCAAAAAATACGTGTACACGCACCAGAGCGAACAAAACCGGATACAGATTTCATGTACCATTTCAGTCGCATAATAATATTGAAGTTGAAGTAATCGCAGTACACCATTTTTACTCTCCCTCCGCTATTTCTCTCTCCATCTTCCCATTACTACATTTTTTTTAAATCCAAAAGCGAACGACTGGGAAAACGACAACAAAAAAAAGAATAAAAAGGCTTCGCTTTGCAGGGAAGTAGTTAGTGAAAAATACACAGACACAAATTCCCTTTTCCTTTTTTTGCCGTGAGAGAATCCAAGAAAAAAAAAATAATGATGATGGTGGTGGCGGTACAGAAATGGGCTTTTTGTCAAAGCAGAAAGCACAATAAGTGCAGAAGAAAGTAGCAGTGAAAAAAAAATCCTGTGCCAGTTGTAATAATATGCAATCGTAATAGCAAGCCAGAAAAAAAAGCCGCGCAAAGCCTCTTTTCCAGTTACTCGATGTTCGTTGTTACATTTGTTGTTATGAATATATAAGTATCCTTGCAGTTCGTGCTTTTCTCCCTTGAAAAAAAATATGAAAAGGGCAGGAAAAAGGGAGAAAAAAATAGAGAAAAACACAAAGCACCACTTCTTCACTCCGATTTAAAAGGGCTACTTTATTTCCCTTTTTTCTTCGGAGTCACAATCAGGCTTAAAACGTAAACTTTTTTTTTGTTCTCCCTCCACAGTGGGCAAAATATATAGAGAAAAAATGGGTCTGAGACAGAGACAGAGCGAGGGTAAAAGCGGAGTAAAAAGAGAAAAGTAAAAGTAATGGGAAGAGAGGTGGTAGTGGTAAGCAAGGGTAATAAAGTGTACTACAAATGATAATGATTGTGATAGTATGAGTGCTGGAGAAAAAAAAAATAAATAGAATGCTATGGAGAGGCTTTATCAGAGCCGTTGTACTCTAAGAAACTTGTCTTTGTCTATTTTAGAGGAGTGCATTAAAATAACTGCGGCTTAGAGTGTAAAACTAGCTCTGGAATGGAAAGAGTAGCGTAACCAGTCCTCCGAATTAATTTATTTTTTAAGCTTAAATGCAAAACTCGGAGGAGGGATTCCCCAGACGAAATATATATAAAAAAAGGAGGATGATGAGAGGAGGGAGAAAAAAAGGACAAAAGAGTTAGAAGAACAGTGAGGGATCAGGTAAAAAGAGCAAATTCATTAAATCCCACGCTCCCTTCTATCAAATGCTAATTGTTTTCTTACTAATGCACTTTAAGGTACAAATCCGTTCCTTTTATATTTCGGGCGGGCTGTCCCGAAAATTAATTTTTTTTCTAGGGAATGAATAAGGGTGAGATGGTGAGAGTTCATTAGGAAAATAGCAGGCACAACAGGAAGGAAAAAGGTAGTGCAACATCCTCTCTTTTCTTTCAGCCAACTATTTTTAGAAGAAGAGAGTTCCACCTGGCTATGATGAAAATGGCACTTTGCCTACCTGTACTGCGTCATCTTCAAATGAAAAAAGCATTTCCTTTTCATTTCTTTTTTTTCTTCTTTCATGTTGCGATTTTCAAGCCGAGCTTTACTAGATGTAATTCTTTTGCTATTTTTTATTGTTCCTTTTTCATTCCTGGCTCCTTCCGCATCTTCCCATTTATCTGTCTTTCTCATCTGGATATATATTTTTTTGAGCTGAGTACAATCTCCTTTATGCCGCAGAACACGGGAGAAACATCGTAAAAATATCCATTTTCTGGTGGCATTAAAAGTGCCATGTCTCCTGCAGTACAATAATACTTGTCATTTTCATCATATGTATGCGCATACCTATACGAGCTCAAGAAAAACATGAGATTTTATAGTTGCTGTTGTCGTTGTTGCTTTCTGCTTTCTCCAGCACATTCCATTTACCAGTCAGCGGCAGCAATAGCAACAGCAACAGCCACACACTTGGAGTCGTAAAGAGACCTACTTTTTCCTCCAAAATGAGGAAAGGTAGAAGAAAAGCAACGACACATTTTTCTTACGCTTTCCAACATTTTCCATCCCGAGTATAATTTCTGTCTTGAAGATGTAAACCTGTCTTACCTCCTCCCTACAATTTTGCTGTTATTTCCCTCCATAATCCATTCACATAAATAGCTAAGCCTCCGCAGCAAAAGATGAATATGAATATTTTTTATTTCTCGCAAATGATATACCATCTTATACCATCCAAGTTGGAGGCTCCAACGACTCCAACCACTTGAAATTTTTTTTTACCTTTTTTACCGCTTCCAAAACATTTCTTACTTGGTTGATGATGACGGCCATTATGCGACAGAATGTTTAAGTCGCAACATTACATCCCCGTCCCTGTCCTTATCCTCATCCACCTTTTATGTGAGGTAAAAAAAATAAAATGGCGGAATGGGAATGACAACGCCACCAGTATTTACACGGACATTGGTAATGTATCGCATAAAATATGTCGCAAATGGTTCGGAGAGGGAGTACTGCGGTTGAAGTTTCTCCGGCTCACCGCGCTTAGTTATTGTATTGCATTGTACTACCGTGTCATTTCATTTTCCGGAAAAAAGATAAATCTGAGCAAGTGAAAAGTGGAGATGGCTGTGTGCGTCCCATAACAAAAAAAAATATGAATGGGAGTATGAATGTCTATAATAATATATTGTGATGGGACTTTTTTTCAATTTTTCTTCATTCCTCGGAAAAATTCAATTTGGTGGCTTTACGCTGGAGAAAAGTGGCTGCGTGGGTGGGCACATCGGCTAAAAAGTTTTCCTAAAAGCCTGAAGGCATCTAAAAATGGATTTTCTTCAGATTTAGCTTGCAGATCAGGACCAGGAGAGCGGTGAAATGGAGTAAATACAAAAATCAGTTTAGCTGAGTGAATAGGATTATTACTTTTTAGCGCATAACTTTTAGCAAAATTCCAAGATTTTCCAGGATCTTCTTGTGTGTGTATGTCACGGTTCATCAGCCATCGGTAATTTCGAGTATGCAATTTATTGCAAAAAATTCCTCCACGGACTATCCCACTTACAATGCCAAAGCTAGGCTTCTAGTTAAGAATTCAGTTTTTGTTTTCTCCACACCATTTCATTTCCATTTCGAGCTGCTTTCTTCTTAATTTCGAAGGAATTCCTGAAAAAATGTAAACCACCCACCAAAAAATATTTAGTGCTTTCGTGTACTTATCTCCAGTCAGAGAGGAGCGTGCTTTTCCAACAAAAAGTCCGTTCCACTCCCTGCTTGGTATGCTAAGGGCGGACCTGAAACGGAATTTTAAGCAAGAATGAAATTGCACAACAATATGAATCTACTGCAACTCCAAAAAAAAGATTCCTGGATGGGATAACTTCTTAAAAAATTCTTTGTATGTGATCCACATGCAAAAGCGAGCGATGTTTTTATTCGGAAAACGACCATACCAGAATCAGTTTAATGTCCAACTTCACATACAATTTAATGGATGTAACGAACTGAACACGAGCCTTATATTGCTCCAAGTTACATAATAATAATAATCCAGCTTACCTCTATAATAAAAGCATTTTTTTTTGGAAAATTGCGCTTCCTCCGCTCTTCTCTAAGGTCAACAGTAAGGTCTTTAAGGAAGCATGACTTGGCATACCTCAACAACCACATTTTTTCTGCCATATATATAATATGCATCCCCAAAAAAACATCCCACTTTTATACGTTGTCGGACAAAAAGGAGGATCCCGGCGGAGGCAATAAAATTGCCATGTAATTTTTTCATATTGTGGATGATTTGAAGTCTCCCATGTGCCATTCCAGGAAACGACGAAGAGAAAAGCATTTTTCGGTTAAAAAAGGCATTTTCAAGATGTACAGCTTTACCCACACCGTATAAGCAGATGAACTGGGAAACGAGCAAACTTATTCTCTGACTGGAATACATAACAAAAATTTTTTTTTCTTCAAAATATGAAACTTCATAACAGCATTCCACGCCAGAGACTTTTCTAGAAAAGAACGCTAATGCTATATTCCAGCTTTAATGCTATTTTTGCAGAAAAAATACTCCGTTCTTACTATTATCCAAAATGTACACACCTTTCGCATGTGTACAACCCTTTTGCATGCATCTAACAAAACACGGGGTAAAAAAATAGCAGCCAGCAGCATACCACTTTTACTCCCTAGCTAGCCATAATAGCTTTAGCAATCCTAAAAAAATTGTATGAAAGCTTGGCCCAACCACCAACCTAAAAAAAGCCACCGCATACAACACAACTCATCATAATTTGATATGTTCACGAAGGACATCAACTCACAAAAATATTTTTATATTATTGCATTATTACCCTTTTCCCCTTGCAAAAAATATATATATATTGTCTGGGGATCCACTAGAAATGGAATGAATGTTATTGGCTTCCCTTCTCTCTTCTTGTCCTGCTTTTTTTCCCTTCCATTTCCTATATTTTTAAACGACAGTTATGCTGAAAGCAAAAGGGGAAAAAATGCGGCATGAAAGACGTGTAATTTATAAGAAAACTTGAACCTAGGAGCGGGACCTTACATATAAAAAAAATTTGTACGGTGGGTGGTGGTTCCCACAAAACCCAGTACAGCATTCCATTCCTTCCTTCAGTGCCGAAGAAAACTCGGTAAAAGTAGCCTAAACGGGAATATAAATTCGGTGAAGTGAAGTAACTACTGTCCAATTTAATTTTTTTTTTCGGTATGGCTGTTTAGCTCCCTCTCTCGAAAACCAGATATTACAACCGAGCAAAAGTCCATTAAAAATATTACGGCAGTTTAAGTCAGAAAACATTTTTTTATACTTCCTTCGGTCGTCATCAGCATCGCCATCATCTCTCATCCCCTTTCCCCTCAACTTTTCATCACTTATCAACTTTCACTCTATATATTTCTCGGGAACAAACTTACAGTAATAATAATGTTTGGAATCCAATTTCCAATCTAAAAAAAATCTTCCCGTGAAAAGTAGTAAAAGGTATACATAACCGGCTTATATATATTTTTCTCTTCTACTTTATTATTACGCTACTACTTATCGTAACGATTTATCCTTCTACTTGCTCTTCTGTAGGTCCTTTTGCTGGATAAATTACAAAAAGTCTTCTTAGAAAAGTCAGACAGTCATAAAAACGAGTCTCAAAGGGACGAGAGAAGCAAAGTAAAAAAAAATATATTTTCTCTCTTGTAAAAAAAGTTGTACAAGGAAGGCTCATTTTTTGCTCTTCTAGAAAGGTAACAGGAAACAGGAAACCTTTTTTTCCTATGAAGATGATTGCCTTGTGATCATCTTCATTATTATTATCATTATCAGAAAGGAGAAGATAGAACTCCCAAGAACGTTACTTATAGGACTCCGGTGAACTAAAGTAATAAAAAAAGAGGCTGAAAACCGCCATCCACATCCACCTAACTACCTTCTCCCTTCATCATCCTCTTTTTCTCTCCTCAGACGAGTTGACTTACCTCGACTACAACGACTAGCCTCTCAGCAAATATCAGAAATCCACCTTCCTTAAAGCTTTATATATGTGCCCTGGTCTAATCATTACTGGCAACCGATGATAAAACCATAATCCGACTTTTTTTTCAGATTCCTTACAAGGAGCCACTCAGTCTTGTACACAGATATATAAGGAAAAACGGAAAAAAAGAAGAAAAAACTCGCTAGGCAGTTATAGATGAGAAGAAGGAGCAATAAATGTAATGATAAGCCCAAGAATCTCAAGATGACGTAGAGTGTAGGATGGAATCAGAAGACAAGACATAAAAAGGGGAAAGTATGGAATGAAAAAAGTAAAAGTTGTTGTGTGTGTTTCTCTATGGCCATGTGAGAGATAACAAGAAACATGATTAAGGATGAAAGGCTCGTCAAAAGAAAAGTAAAAAAATACAGGATGGTCAAAACAGCCACAGCCACATCTCCCAAGTTTTTAGTAGAGCAGCTCATCTCCTCTCTCACAACAACTGGTGCTGGTCTTGTAAGGTATTTTGATAAAAAATTTATTTTTTTCGAGGAAAACTAAAAAAAACTAATTTTAAGTATTGAACCTGCCGTAATCCGCTATACATACCCAATAAGAATTGCCTTTTTAGTTTCCTCTTCACTTGCTGGAAATCGAATTATCATCTGTGCTAAAAAACAAAGTGAAGACTTTGAGAGGAAAGTGGAGAAAAAGTTGACCGTTTCCCATCTTATCCTGAGAAGCAGACCTACCATCACCACCTGTACCATGATAACGCTGACAGAAAAGAGTCAAAAGTCGTTTTATCAGCATCCTTGCAGGATTCTCTTTTTTTCTCTTGGAAATTATTGAGGTAAAAACAAAGTAAACAAGTCATCGCCCATATTAAAAGTTTTTTTTTCTCTTTGGTCAGCAGTCTCAGGCTCAGCATTAAAGGAAAATTGTATTTACAACAGCACAACATCCTCCTCTACCTAAAAAAACTGACCGAGACTGACAGTAAGGCTGCTGATTTGCTGTATACATTTTAGGAGGAAAAAAAAGAAAGAGTCAAGAGGCAAACTTGTTTTCCTGTTTCAAGAGGGAAGAAAAAAAAGAAGAAATATAAAAAAAAAGTTTTTTTGGAGGATGATGATAAGCGTGAGTGGAAAGAAGGAAAAAAGAAAAGGACGTGCTGCCTCTTTTTTTTTCTTCTTCTTCGTCGGTGTTATTTTCTCTTTTCTCCTTTCATCAATTCATTCAAGATTTAAACCCCTTGAGTGTATTTCCTCTTGTTTTTTTTATCTTCTCTCTTTTTTTCCATTTCGTATTAGTAAGCTGAGTACGTCTTAGTGTGTGCTACATGAATACATGTGTAGTTTTTTTTTTGCTTTCTTCCTTCCTATTCATCTTAACTTTGAAACTTGATGCAATCAATGGTGCTGTGCTGATGATAGAAAAAAAAGAAGGATAGGCTCTGTCATCATCATTGAAAGTAGAAAAGTGGAGAAGCTTTCACTACAATTTTTTTTATTTCCTGTTAGCCTTTTTTTCTCAAAAACTTGGGCAGAATAGTAGCAGCTGCCTTTTTCATCAACTTTTCTTTTTCGCTGTGTCTTACGTGATGGCGAGGGCTGCCCTGCATTTTTTTCGGTGGTGATGGTATGGCCATTTACGGCACTCACGTAAAAAAAGAGCGGCTGCGAGTATGATGGTGCCAGAGAGTGGAGCAACAACGTAAAAAAACGAATTACTGCCTGGCCCATAAGATAGATGGATTTAAAGGGATGATGAGTAAACCAAAGGACGGGGAGTAAGTGAAAGGCGAAAGGAGAGGAAAAAAGTGTGAAGAGGAAGCTGCAGAGAGGAAGGGCATATGTAAGACTAAAGTAGAAAACTGCTGGTTCCCTCCTCATTTTCGAAATCGTATTTTGCAACTTTGTTTCTTTCAAAAGTACTAAACAAGAAGATGCCGTCATGAAATCTTAATTTCCTTTATGGGTTCTGTGAGGAGGAAAAAGAGGAAGAAGGAAAAATAGGGTGATGGTGATGGCATATATATAGGCATTCCATGAAGAATGAGGACTAGAGCTGAAAGTGCTTACTTAGCCAATTACAATTACCGAAAATGTAAATCCAATTTATTCCTTTCAGCAGTTCGCTCTTCGCTGTCCTTGTCCTCTCCAGTTCTAAACGGGAGGACCAGTTAGTGCCGGAAACTGAACAGTTCTTCAAGTAAAATTGGAACTGCATGAATTACACATCGAGTGAAATGGGACCGGCTGCTTTAAGAGTGATAAAAAAAGTTTATGGAAAATCTGCCTTACACTGAAAGCATGGAAATTTTCATATGTGGAGAAGCTGATTTATACTTACTTTTATTTTTACTTTTAGCAAATTATAGGATTTAGGTAGAGCAAATAGAGAAAATTTCAGTCTGTAAAGGAAAGGGGAAATGAATATTTAGGAAGGATCTAATTTTACAGTGCTCCGCTTCTATTTATTAGGGATTACGAGAGTGGAGTCATAAATATAACGAATTTTTTTGGAGCTCGGCACACTTCCGCCCAAGTTAATATGGGCACACACTCAGAACTCTAGGTAAGCACGTTGAAAACTTCGGCCATAATTTTAATCACGGGAAACAATGGCATTCAATAATCCACACTGAAAGGTTTTCATCGCTCCACCGACTAGGAAGCAAAGCAAAGGAAAATATTGTAGACAAATAAAAGGAGTTTTTTTATATGGGAAAGGAGAAACTTGGAAGCAAATATGCAAATCTGGAGCAGCACGTCTTCGTCGTCTTCGTCTCAAGGAAAATGTGGCGGCGTCGCTTCCGCCACACCATAGTGGAAAGCTATCCCTCGCTGATGAGAAGACTAAAGAATGGATTATGTATTATTTAATTCGCTGGTTCTGGCTCCTAAATTCTCTCCCATTTCATGCTCCCTGCCTACTTTCACCTTTTGCATTTTCCGTAAGAAATTTCGCAGTTCCACCAGCACCATCTTCTCTGTCAGTATACTTTAGTCATGGAACATTCCTTCCCCTTTGTCTTCACGTTTATAATCTAATTAGTAATCGAGAAAGGATGTTGCATGTTTTAATAAGAGGAAAATTGGGATATCTCTTCTTGTCGTCGGATCCGATATCTCTCTGGGTTCTTTGCCAAACTCCCGCACTAAAATTTTAGGGTACCTCTTCATCCTCACGTTGCGCCAGCCGACAGCCGATATATACACATCGACGAAAACATTTTTTCCACAGCCAACACGACTTTAAGAAAGTTGCTCCAAATTTTCCTCCAAAGAATTTCATTTAATCCTGGGGATCGAACAACTTCTGAATACTTCCAAGAGAAAATTTTCTTGTCCAGCTGCCCTCAATTCCTTTCCGTATAATTTAATTGGAACGATAAGGTTACTTATATTACACGCGAGCCGTTTCCAGATCTGATTGGCTTTATTAAAAACTCTGAGTCTGAGATAGCTCAGCTGAAAGTCAATATTATTTAGTGGGGAGGGTGATACGCTTATTCTCTCTACGAAGGATAGGAACGAAAGTGTGAGTCTTGCAATAACAATAACACTAATCAGAACATGGGCGGAAAAGGAAAAGGCCAAAACTCTGAAAGTTTTTCGTAGCTTTTCCCACTATCCAGTCGAATTTTGCATGTGCCGTTTCAATTTAGCCCATATCACCCGGGGAATGGGTTATTTCGGTGAGCAGTTAGAGCACAAAGTCATCGTGGTTGGTGAAGAGGAAAAGACTGCTGGAAAATAAAGAAAGTAATCAAAGTCAAGAAAGACATGCCATGCCGTGAACAAAATAAAACTTAGTTTTCATGTTTAAATACTACTACACGCGAATATGAATGGAAACATGGGCAAAAAACGGGGAATACTGCCAAGAAAAAGTTCTGTTTTCTTCTGCACGAAACACAGGGAAAAGGATGGTAGCGCGATAGTGGGGAAGGTGGAAACACAACTTTTTTTAAAGAGAAAAACGAACAGTGTCAATTTTACTTCTGGGCTCTTCACTCTCAGCTAATAATCCAAATAATGGTCTTTATTAGAAATGAATGGAAATCTCCGAAGGCAAGTAAGTAAAGTCACAGTTTGGGGAAATAGCTAAGATAATGATTGCGCAAGTTTCCGCAGTAAAAGTCCCATTTCCGTATCTTAATTTAAGACATTTCCTGAGATTATAAGACTCCAGAAAAAATATCAATAGGTAGCATTAGCAATGCTCCCGTTTTCCTCCAGATTATTCAGACAATGCAGTGATATTTTCGTGGAAAAGGCATTCCAAAAAAATAGTATCCTAATTGTTTTGCTGCTACCTTATTTTTTCTATCTGAAGCGTAAATTGTGTGCGGTCCGCTCCCACAGCTCCCATTTATTCTTTCGTTTTTCCGGACATGGCTGCACGTACCAACATGCTAAATTACAGTGGGGATCATGTGGACTTGGATAACGCATTGCACCCTTCCATTTTGATAATAGAGCTTGAAATGGAAATGAGGAGGGTATTGTACCCAATTCATTCCCCATTTCTCCTCGTTCATCCTTATCCCGCTAATTTCTTATTTTTTCATTTATCCAAATTTCCCTCAGGTATATGCCGTGCGTAGAAAAAAGAGATAGCAAAAGCAAGCGTGATGAGAGTTGAACAATAGCAAAAAATAGGAGTTCCTGAATATATCAGAAACGCGAGTAGTAGAGAATTACGCAGGGAACTATTTAGTTTCCTTTTTTACAATGAGGCAGCCATATAATCCTTTCTTTTTTGTGAGTTTTGTGAGGAATGTGCGTATGCTTATCATCCCGTAGAAAATTAGTTCTTTTTTGGCAACCAGAAACTGTAATGAGCTATCCATCTCCATTAATTCGTCTGTGTTCTCTGCAATGTAAGACATTTCTCTAATTGGCTTTGTTAGCTTGAGACTGGGGCAGACTACGCAGGGTATTAACTGCGAACTGCGGGGACTGTAAGAAGATTTTCCTGGAAAACCCAAACAAATAAGCGTAAAAAACACATCCCGTCCTATTTCACGAAACGGAATTCCCAAACTACTTCATCCACTGTGCACTCTATTTTATCATTCCGGAACGTTTTCTAAAGCAACAAATTTCAGTCCAAATTCTTCAAGCAGACAGTAATTATTGTGTACTCGTAATTTTCCGAGGATTTTCATTTTAAATGTAGCAACTTGCCCCCTAATTCCCTCCAACCGGAGGAAGTACACTTCGGCCCAGTGTGCTGGAAGAGAAAGTTATAATAAGTAAAGTAAATAGAGTGTAATTAAGAGCACTAGTAAAGTGGAGGAAGAAAAACAAGACACTTTTCGGGTTTCTGGTTTCCCGTCTGGAGCTTGGGAGCATGTGGCTGCATCCGCGGCTCAGTTCATCAGTCTTATGTCAGTGCACCTGTACCTTCATAAAATATTTGTGGGAGAGCGACAGTCCTACAGTCATAAATATGAATGGAATTGTAATAGGAAAATTTTCAGTCCGGGAAAGTGGGAATGGAAAAACAAAGAAACATTTGCATTTTCTCTAATTTCTCCGCAAACTCAACTTTTGTTTTTACCTTCTGAAAAATAATTCATGTAATTTGGAATATACCTATGGACGGTTTCCCCCTCGTACGTCAGTAGTGCTCAGCCGTTCACCGCTCCACTTTCCCAGGAGCTTAACTTATGCCATTGCACGTTTTGCTTTCACCGCTCTCCGCGACTATGCTCTACAGCTTTTTTTTACAAGTTTTCTCTTCAATCTAAAAAACATGGGCGTAAAACCGGAGCCAGAACTAGAGCTAGCAGAGCATCTCCCAACATCTGTTCCTCGTGAACTAATTAAAGCCAAAAATAGTTAATTAAACTGAGAAAACATCCTTCGAATTCGTAATAAAGGGCGGAGCGGAAACAGAGCATCATCATCCCGGTCGCAACCAGCTGCGTAATAAAGTATGCTAAAAAGAAAAGGAATGGAAGAAAGCTGTAGACAGTTTTGTTCCCTTATTCATCCCGTCTCTGCCATGCCGTCATCACGATTTTGTGAAGAGTTGAGCTGATGTGAGTCCCATTTAAAGTAGATGAGATGTCTCGTCGCATGCATTATAAATAGGAGGCACACATTCCGTGAAAGGTGAGAAAATAATGGTATTCGTTGACTACAAAAACTCTTTAAAATTAAAGCTGACGACGGTTGGGAACAATAACTTCTTTGAAAAATGGGAATTAACGGGGTACACCACTCGGGTGTGAGAAAAGCAAAAAATGTAGGTTCCAAGGTTTGGGATGTCTGAAAATTTAACAAAGGGATTTTCCATTAATTTTGAAATAAACAGGAGTACTTGTGCCTACAGAGAAATTAGCAATGTACAAGATAGCTTTCTTATTGAGTCTACTTTGAAACTTGTTCTTCTGAATTGCTTCATCCACTAACAACGCTGCTCTACAGTTTAAAGGTGACAGGTAAAAATGATAATTTATA
>JAHZND010002869.1:0-16955 GCA_027744115.1 Acrocyrtus sp. NNG-2020
TCATCAACTAAAGATAACTCACCCGAAATGTTGCGAGTCCTCGTCCTACAAAGAAAGATGCTCACCATGAAGTCCCCTACTCACCACCAAGGGATCAGATTAGCAATTCTCTTTTTGATAATTCCCTTCACTGGATTGGAAGCAACGGGTTAGTTAGTCCTATATCCCTTTATTTTTAGATTTTTGGTGCATAATTAAATTTTTGATTGACCTACTTTTACATTCCATGTATACAAAACGCATTGTCTCATAATACCCCAAGTAAGATTTTTTTGCTAGAAACTATAGCCTAGTCGCAGTATTTTTCCGATTAAATTACATCTAATTACAATTTGCTGTAGGGTGTGGCTTTCTAGGTGGTTATGCCTCTTTGAATTAATCGGAGCATGTTTGGATAAAACTAACAAAGCCAATTTACATTTTCTCCTCCTTTAGCTCTAATTGTAATTATTGTGTTTGATAACTACCATCGATTTTAATTTTAAGGGAGGTAAAATCCGCATAAAGCCGAAAAGCGTCTAACATTTGAACTTTTGCTGTCTTGTTGCTCCTGAACCCGGTGTCTGTCTACATTCCATCCTAAATTGAAAGAACACATGCAGCTCATTAATTAATGAATGCCAACAGGAGATCAGATAAAGAGGTGGAAGAGGAAAATGTATGACACACGTTACAAGAAAATTAACTTCTTTTTTTCTCTTTGTATGAAAAGAAGGCGGATCAACAATCTTCCGCGAAAACTACACAGAACGACTGATCATATCACGGAGTATATAAATTGTAGCATATCTTCAAAAAACTTTAATTATCCTGATAGCCCAAACAAGGCCCTGCCAACGGAGCTAGTATACACTGCACAATCAAGCGCTGGCAGTTAATCATGCAAATCTGATACAATTATAGTCGGCTCATTTGGCTCTGTTTGTTTTTCTTCAAAAGAAAATTATTCTCCGTCAGAAGCACACCCTTCACATATATATTTTTTAACGATATTGCGCATGCAAATTAACAGCTTTATGAATTGCAAAAAAATAACCCTATCCATCAAAACTGCTAATTCATATGGCCCATCTTTTTCCATTCATTCCACATCAGCTGCAAAACAGCCACAGCTCTGATTGATCTTCAGTACATTGCAAAACTACCTATAACAATTCCAACACTTTCGTCGATGGAATGACGCTTCCTGAAAAATGCATTAGATTGGAATGTCTTGTTTTTCACGCGAAGAGAATTTCAAAGGAATAATAAAAATGATTAGCTACTTTTAAAAGGCTCCCAATCAGAAGACTGTCTTTATTAGATTTTTTTAATATTGTTTCCGTCCATGATCCCGATGCCGAGATGAGCATAGGGAAATTAGACGTCAACCACATTCAGAACCAGTTTCCATTAAGTCTATCATCAAAAATGTTGTAGCACTGATCAAAATAAAAGGCAAAAGTGCTGATCACTGTAAGACATTCCAGTGTGAAAAAAAAACTTCAAAAGCAAACATTCAGTTGGTGTGTTATTATATTTATTTTTTCACATTGTTTTTCACCTCTACAAAACCAGTGAGCCGTTTTTTCTGTGCAGAATGGAGGAACTGAGCTGGCACCCTTCCCAAGTGGATTTCATGTCACCATTGTTTTTAAAAAATATTTTAGATAGAGATGTACAAAACTGTACATGCCAGAATACCTATACGAAACGCCTTTTTGGTCTGTTTCTGTATTACCACAAAAAAATCTCTATTAATGCTTGTTTAAGTGGCTTGCCACAGCTCACAATCGCTTTCTAATGGGGAAAGATGTGTAAATTCAGAGAGCACACATGGGACCGAAAATTTGTATGGCGTTTGCACATTATGCATAAAAAAAGGCTGGATTTCATGCGTTACGTTACGAAGATCTTGCCGTTTTGGCAGTAGTAAAAAAAAGTCGAGTCGGGATACGATCGGCGTCATCAGTTGAGTGAGTCAAGGTGTTAGTAAAAGCAGGAAAGGGTTGTAAAATGCAAAAGTGTAAAAGCTCACTCCTTCATTTTGGCTTACATGATGCGTGTCCTGGATTGATATGCCGTGATATAAAATTTGAATCAAGGACATTCTCTTCTTACGTCTCATCAAACGTCTCTTCCTTCATGAATTTCTTCCCAGTGACAAAATTTTTCTTCTTCTTAGCATGAGTTTCTTATGGACGTCCCTTTCCTTTAAGTGTCCACTTGACTTTCTTTCCCTAGAAATGATTCATTGTTGGAAAAAAAATTTGCTCACGTCCCACTTTCCCCTGTGTTCGTTCAACCTCTCCTTTCTCGGAATAGTGCTTACATCAGCAAATTCCTTGGCAGAGGAATTAAGTGACATCGGCATGATTTAAATTGCATTAGACACGGGTCAGTATACTTTTATCTAATTTTTTATGTAGTTCGGGGAATAGAAGATAAGGACACTGCTGCTGAAAGAGAGCTCTACAAAATTACGTTAGCTTTTATCCTTGCAAGAGTTTTTCCCTGTTGTCTCTTGATTGCCTCCATACATATCAAATTTTATTTTCATTGTGTGCACTGTACAAAAAAGTGAAATGGCTAGAGCTGTTTCTTCTTTTTTACTCTGCTAAACCTTCGCTAGTAAAAGTGAGAAATGTATGCGTTCTCATGTAACATGCAATGTCCCCCTTAAAATGTGTGCTGTTGTTATTTAAACTGGCATTTTGACATTGAAGAAATTGTTATTGCTGTCAGTGAGCTCTCCTCTTTCCATTAGTAATGCAGACTGGGAAGGAAGGTGTTCAGTGCTTTGCTTGAAGAGTTGGGTACAATTTCGCACGTCCAATTAAAAGTAGACTTGCGTTGCGACTTGAGACTTGTGATTACGCTCTACCTATGTCCTCTCGCAAAGTGAAATTCTAGAAATGCACGTTGACGTTACGCAGAGGTAATGTTACGAAATTCTCCTAATTGCAAATTGTTATTAATTAATCCTGCCATGCATTTTAATCAGAGTTTGCATGGAAAGCAGACGTGCAATCGTTGAAAAAAGGATTTGCTGTCTCGTTTTCACAAGGAAATCGCTAAATTAGCAACTTCAATTTAATTTCTGCGGCACGTGATGAATTCTGTCAATTTTTAAGTAAAAAATGAGTTTATTTAAACTCTTTACTACTTTAGTTAGTTATACTTTGGGCATGAAGTATTTTGACGAACCTACTCTCCACAAACCAAGTTAATTATGTGAATGTCAACGTCGATAGAAAATATTTTAAAACATTTAAGTTAAAGTTACTGTAGATGGATAATTGCTTTGGTTTTATTGCGATTGTTTATGAGGGTATCTGTCAGCAGATTAAGTGTAGGGTACAATTTCAGTACCTTACGCATAGCTTACCTACGTATGACGTATAGCTACCTAGGTAGGTATGTAGGTAGGTAGTTGTAAAAAATAGTCATATCGACGAACATCAAGCGAAAAGGCTATCGCAGCAATTCTCTTCTTTCTACAGCCATTCGTTTGTCATCAAACGCTAAATGCTTGGTTACGCTTTTGATAAGCCACCGGAGAGAAACTGTCAACTCGCGCTGGCTCTTTCGCTTTGCGATACTTCTTAGTGTGACAGGCGTGTCTTCTCTTTCATGCTTTGGTCGTTTTCGACGAGTTGAATTTGATGTTTCAGTTGTCTTCAGTCTTCACTGAAAGTGACCAGGCTGCTAGATTGAAAGTTGAAATTGAGGCAAAGTTGCAGTAGTGTTAAGGAAATGCGTCAACATCAATTAAAGCATTCTTATGGAAGGCTGCAAATATTATTTTCCAGAACTGGATGCAATATTGCTTTATTTACAATTTTAAAGTAAGCATCACGCATATAAAAATCCCAATCCGCATCAACACTTCTCAGTTATTCCATCAGTAAAATTGATTACAAAAAAATTTCAACTAGAAAATCGGTACGAGGGAGAGATAGTTGCTCGTAACGTAACCCTTTCTTATTTGAACCATTTTTTTCAAAAGTGAAGTGAACGTAGCATCCCTCACGATTTCAGTGACATTTACGCAGCTTTGCTCCGCATGTTTCTGTCATCTCCCCAGTAGTCAAGCTCATCTTCACGCGTTACGCACTAACTACATCCAGTGTGTGTGCATCTCCTCCTTCTTCGCGTGATTTTATGAGAGGACTTCTTCACTTTGCTCCTGTTCAACCATGAAAATGCCTCCGCTCACGATTTTAATTTTCCATCTCCAACCACAGAATATATGTAATGCATTCCCACTCTTATCCTCCAGTCACATATTTATTTCTCTTCCTTCTTCCTCCTTCCATAAAACAAACGAGTAACCCTTCTTCCTCCAACAAAAAAAATACGAAATCCACTCATGGATGAAAAGCAGTAGCCTCTGAGGTAGCAAAGGATACGTCTAAGTGGATCAAATCTGAAGAGCAGGACTACTGTGATGTGGTCAGACCTGCGTCTGCTGTTTGTTGCGTTGCTTCTTCCTACCAAAGCACTTTTTTTATGGGAAACTCTGAAAAATCTGGTGAACTAAATCTCTGAGAAAACTAAAACAACTTATTCAACCGTTTTATAACCTTGATTGCTATAACATGAAAGTTCTGGAGCCAGTTGTCAGCTTTAATGCGCATTTGCATTATGCATTCCCAAAGCAAAAAAAAATATTTTACTTTCTTCCCAGTCATCCCAGACAAGGACAAAGTCATCTCCAGAGGCAAAGTTAAAATGTCACTTCACCTCACAAACCACAGCTCACTAGCAGCCTCAACTTCTCTGCTGAACCAGCAAAATAAAACCGTTTTTTAATATTACATTCTTACACAGAGAATCAACACGTACCTCATAAACCTGCATACCTAATTCCTTAAGCTGTAAAAGTGGAAAATAAAATGCTTGAAAAAGCAATCACTTTACCTCCACTAATTCTCTCTAATTAGTGAAAAAAATATACATCGGTCAGAGAAAAGCATCGCTGCTCCATGGAACGGTGCATAATAAAAAATATAATATCATTTTCCCCCACTTTATCCTCCTCAGCTAAACAACATATAACAGCCCCTTCTCTTTGCTGGAGTTTTAAGCAGCAAGTGGTGTGTTGTTAATGTCTATAATCATAATTTATTCGCGAATTTTCCCATACTTTTTCTCCCACTCATCCATTTTTCTTGCGATTAGTGCCTACAAAAAGAGCACTAAATTTTGGGAAAGCACAGGAAATAAATCACGGCAGACTTGTTTTTGTGAATAGGATACGGAAGCTGTTTGGCTTTTCCTTAATTTTACTCCTTCAAACTATCCAGATCCACGCTATATGGGTAGTAGCTAAAGCTAAAAGCCACGCTGCGCAACTTCATATAAAATATGCCAGCGCTAGTATAATAGTAGTTTAATATACAAAATGGGAAGCGGGTTGTTTTGTGTATTTATATATCATTTAATATAAAACTTATTACAGTTTCCTTTACCGCAACTAATAAAAACTTGTAATAATCCTTGTCGACTACAAGATAAAGATTTAAACGAGCCTCCTCTAGAAAATAAAAAATAAAAACGCCTACTCGGTCACAAGTGAGTATTTTTTTCGGAAGGATAATAATTATATAGTGGTGCCAGAAGAAGCGCACCTAAGTAAATACCTTATACCTACTACAACAACAATGTGTCTGGGAAAAAGAAAGCGGGACAGATGAGCCATGAAATGGGAAACTTTCTTTTTTCCCTCGCTCACTTTATATGACCCAAAGGAATAGTTTTTAGAAAATGTCACAAGTCTCTCTCCCTCTCTCTCTCTATCTCCGTCCCTTTTCTCATCCCAAACAACTTCCTCTTGGTGTAAACTCATGTGATTTATTAAAAGCTCGTAAATAGAAACAACAAGCAGAACAGTCTTAACTTAATGCAAGAGTAAGAAAAAGGGTTTTTTTTGTTGATGGTGTAGGTGGATGGGGATGGGGATGTATATTCATGTGTGAAGTTGTGCATTCCGAGCTGTTACTTTTATAGGAAACGTGTTCCTATTTTATCGGTAGTTTGTAGTTTGCTAAAAAGGTTTTGTGGTAGGAGAGGTTTTTTACTCTAACGTAATCCAAGAAAACTATCCTTTCACGTGGGTAACAAGAGACGGAGCAAAAATCCAGGAGGAGGAAAAAATACAAGTTTTTTTTCTTTTTTAGAGTAACGCTGAAAAACAAGCGTGCTCGCATACCGTACATTACTTCATTTATAACGGTAGTGAGCTTCAAGAGACTTGGAGAGGATGTGTTTTCCGGAAATTCATGCATCACAGAACGCCACACATGCTCGGGAAGATGTAGAAAAAATATAATTTCGGATCCAAAACAGTTTCGAATTCCGATATGAAAAATTCCATCGAAATGGAGGAAGAGAGGGGGAAAAGATATAAAAAAATTCTGCGTATGCATTTCTAATCGTATTTTTTTCTTTTAAAAATGGGAAGAGAATGTGGATTTTTGGGTAGCAGGAATAGTAACAGGAAGAATAAATTTTTTGCACGGAATGAACGCACAAATAAAAATCTTCTTCAAATAGACGGCAACGGCACCGATTCTCGGACACACACGAAGAATGATCTAGAAGAGGAGTCTTTTGTTTTGTTTTTTAGGTACACTGTAAACTTGCATCTTAAAATCAGAGATTCTCGTGGCATTTGGTTATATAAGCTGCTGGCAGTTGTTTTTCGTAATAGACGTTCATTACCATTTTCTCAGTCTTTGCTGTCTTTTCCTCTCCGCTCGTTGATTTTCCAGGTCAGTGGAGGAAGTAGTTTCCCAGCTCTGGTATAATGTGCATATAAGTTCCCCGAAGCTGGAGGACAAGTTTGGCAATGGGAAACTGGAACTGGAGGCATTGCGGTTGCGACTTTGGTTGTATGCAAATGAGATGGAGTTAAGTACATGGAGGAAAGGAAAACTCTCTGCAAAAAAATGAGCTCCACTTTTCAGTCTATGGAAAAAATAACATGATGAGACTGCCGACTGGTGCGTCCCCGTGAATAAACGCATTTTCATAATACAAATTGTATATTTTAATTTTCTTTTTATATGAGTCCATCTCCATGCGTGAAAACCACAAAACTAGATATGAAACGATGGGAGGTAGTAAACACCATTCCAAAGAAGGTTTACATGATCTCAGACATTAACACCAGCATGCCCAGATTTCCATTTAATTTTGATGACAACCGTAAAATCTACAGCATTATTTTCCCCATGTAGAAGCAGCTCTTGTGACGTGGTGGAACATGTGTAAAATTCTGAAAATAAAGTCTCGCCGAAGCACCAGCACCACTAAAATGAAGATTGCTACAGTATATAGTGGCCGGAATTGTTCACTCTGTAAATAGTAATCCCAAAATTTTCTCCATGAGCATTTTTAATAGCTCAGCTGAGTTTCTGATGCAATTATTTCTGAATCTGTGTTTGTGTCTCGAGATAGCTCGATAAAATTCGTAAGAGGAGATGTATGGGAATGTTGCTGTGATTTTTTATGCAGATAAGTTTGTGCCGCTATTCACTATTCACATTTACCTTCTTGCAAGCCGTCGCTGGATTAAGCGTACGCTGTAAAAGATGAAAGTAGCCTGCCATAAAAATGAATTATCCACGCTTATACCTAATAATAACTCTTGCATGATTACATTCAATTAGGGAAGAAAGGGATTGAAATAATCAGAAATAATCAGAACTAACTGGTCATTACAGTTATGGCTGCATTAATGTTGATTGAAGTCAGGATTACCATCTCAAAAATATTATTTTTTTGTCCTTGCTTCTTAGGTTGATGAAGGAAANAGAAATAATCAGAACTAACTGGTCATTACAGTTATGGCTGCATTAATGTTGATTGAAGTCAGGATTACCATCTCAAAAATATATTTTTTTTGCCCTTGCTTCAGTTGCTGAAGGAAAGAGGTACGGAAAAGCTTTGAAAAATGTCTTTTTTTGCCGTCTGCCTGGAGGAGCCGACACTGTAAATTGTGATGCGCCTTTTGTTGTCTTATTGTTCACGTTATAGGCATAAATGTGTGCTTTATTAGTAAGCAGTCTAGCCAAAACTCTTTTTTTGCGTCTGCCTGGAGGAGCCGACACTGTAAATTGTGATGCGCCTTTTGTTGTCTTATTGTTCACGTTATAGGCATAAATGTGTGCTTTATTAGTAAGCAGTCTAGCCAAAATTTCGTGCAGTGCGAGGTTGCTCTCAGCCTTGAAAAAGGATTTGAATTTATAATGGCCCGCCTCCCAGCCAAGTTCAGTGTGGGCTGATTTAATTATGTTTTTTAAATAAACTGCTTAAATCTTCACATATTAGCATTTCCTCCCCACACGCGTGGTTGTCTCCTTCTATCTTGGTGTAAATTTTAGTGCACTTATTGTTTTGACTTTTAGCATTTTGCTCGGAGCTTGCACATAACATTAAAATTCTGTACATGGAATCCTATCAGCAGAAATTAAATTCATGGCGAGACCCCATCTCATTTAAACTTGCTTTTGTTGGTTTTTACTAGGGATTCAGCAAAAAAATTTATTCATTCGAGTATGTAAGAAATTGTTTATTTTCTGCAATTGAAATAACAGGATTTTCGTGGCATCAGCAGCAACAGCAGCAGCATCGACACATGCAGCTGCAGCAGCAGCCTCCAATCCTTCATCATCAGTTTCATTCCGACAGCAGCAGCAGTGGGAGTGGGAGCAGTGACAGTTACCCAACTGAGCTAACGGTACAGCCCTTACATCGAAGCTGTCAAGTACAACACAACTGTCTTTGTCGGCCAAACCGCTTATCTTCCATGTGTTGTGAAGCATCTGGGTGACAAGACGGTAAGCGTGATCTAATTTCCCTCGCATAACAAAAAAATCAACTGTCACAAAGTTGGCATAATTTTGTGCAAATTCCATTCTCCACTAACTTTGTCGTCCCTCACGAGACAGGAAGCATTAATTTTTCTAAGGTGTAATTTAAAAATGGAACAAACGAGGCATTAAATTTATGTCAGCATTCCAACCTTGCCACGCGGGCATGGTAGTGGTGCTTCCCCTCATAACTGTCATTTTATGCTCTCGCCGCAACGCTCGTCATCAGTCCTATAAATCAATGAAGCAAGAATGCATGAAATGAGCGTAATCTCTCCAAATAAAAACGCAAAAAATGGCTATTGAAAGCATAGCAAAATTGATGATGTGAAGATGTAGCGTTCTGGAAAACAAATTCAATTTCCATTCAAGCCCTTTGCAAAAAAATCGAAGAGCATGAAAAAAAACAAGCACGTTTTTTCTCCTTACTTGAGATAATTTCCTGACTTTCTGGCAAAATCTCATTACCATTTTCCAGTTCATGTTGACAAACTCACCTTCACGTGTTTACAGTTTTTCATGACATATTTAGTGCTGTATTGTACGCGGGGCGGTTTTAAACAGAGAACATTTTCCTTAATGTTTTTTACCGTGGGTAGCTATGTTTTCACACTCGTTTTCTCCTTACAAGGTCTCAACAGTCTCAACATTCCGTTTATTTTTGGGAGAAGACATTTTTACAAGGACTGAATAAATGTCTCCGAGTCATTATTATAATTTTCTGATGACTTAGTTTACATACCCTTTTGGTAAACAAAGTGGGACAAACTGAATATTCTACGACTTTTACTCCTTCTCCTCCAAGCCCGTGAACCGTGAGCAGTTTAACTTTGTAGAGTGAAGACAAAAATTACACTTTTTATGGCGATATTCCCTCCCGTAATTCCCAAATATCTAATTTAGCTTATAATGCTGTCATTTTCGTAGGTATTCAAAAATAGAAAATTGGTTTTTTCCCAAACAAAGAAATTATCTTTTTACTGGCCTACATATTTTATTACACTGTATCACTGGCATGTGGAATGAACTTTACAAAATTGTTTAAAACTAAAACGGTCGTAATAACACAAAGATAAAGATAATTTTAAAGCGTGGGAGCACCTGCTACACAAAAAAAAACAGATTTTTAAGTTGGAAACCTTGAGGAAAACTCATCAAATGCTGTTTACGGTGTCATGCGCAATCTCCATAATTTAAAGTATAAGACGAACAAAGCTCCATGACGGAAAGCACCTGAGTCTATTTTAGCAGTAACGTAAACGTAACTACCTCCTCCACCTTCGCATATTTTCCAACGACGTAATTTTTCGCATTTTTCTGTGATAAGATAAGCAGGAGAGCAAACTAGAAAAAAAAACAAGTTGAATAGATTTTTTTTTTCGTAGGCAGCGTCAAACTTCAAAGGATATATTTTTTCTACCTGATTAAGATTTGTCAAATACAGCCATTTTAATGACTCGGTGACTTACATGTCATCACACACTCATTTCAGGATATATTTTTTCTACCTGATTAAGATTTGTCAAATACAGCCATTTTAATGACTCGGTGACTTACATGTCATCACACACACTCATTTCAGCGCAGTGACATGATAGCCGAGAGAACGGTGTACTTTAATGTGTTTTCCTTTTATAACTTTTATCACGTTCCTCAATCTCCGTCTAGACAATTTTTCCAAAGAGTGGCGGTATACACTGGAATATTCATACGTGTGTGTGGAGAAAAGGATGAACTTTTTTTTGCGTTTTTCCCTCATTCCCTCTCTCCAGAAAGTTTTTTTTTACAGTTTTACTACAACATTAGCAAGGAACTCATTTGTCGACTGTCATTAGCATCTTTTTAAAGGAGATACGGGGAAAAAGGAGAGGAAAAAAATGTGCTTGAATTTATACTCCCAATTTTAGGAAAAAGATGATTCATGATGTGATATTTGCTGGTTGATGCTGCTGCTGCTTTACCGTTTATATAGCGCATGATGCAAGCAAAATGCGGGATTCACGTTGCGCTGAGAGTTTGTCGGCGTTCACGCTATCTAACCGGGGGAAGAGTTGACTAGCTTGATGCAAACTTATACTTCTGTAAGTATATGCTTGGTTTCATCAGCCACCCAAATTGCAGCCAGATTTCTTCAGTGAAAATGAAAATCTCTCTTTTGGTTTCATGCTAGTAAAACGAGCGATGCGTAAAAATAAGCATAGCCTCGATCTTCTCATTTTCCCTGGGATTGGCCATACTAGCAAAACTAAATGCGCCGAAAATAGAGGGATGCGGATGTGGATGTGGAGAGCAAATTAAGTACTGTGTGAGTGGAATTCGTAAATAAATAAATCTCCTTTTTGGACAAAATAACAGCTCCAACCAAAAATAGAGAAAATTAACGAAAGTGTCGAATTTTTTTTTGCTCGAATCCGTCATGATCACTACCAACACGGCCAGAAAATTGGAGGAGTGAGTGGAAATGTACACGTAAAAAACGTGCTGAAATCAACACTTCATAAATCATTACCCTACTATAAATTTTTTTTGAAAGTAAAATTACATCCAAAATACTCCCGCCAATATCTATAGTGAGGAGGAGGAGGCAGAAAAAAAAATTAATTATTTGCTTTGCACTCGCTTTCTGACTTTTCTCGTGACAGTTACGTATAGATTAGATCCATTTTAAAAATCAAGGCGTACACTCCAATCTCATACAAATACGTTTTGCGCAAATATTTCCACACATTTTATTGCCACTTTAGTTTTTAACTTGAAATCAAAATATTTTTTGTGGAGATCTACGCAAAATTCATTATGGATGAAGATGAATGAGGCAATAATATAAATAACAAATCAAGTCCAACAGCTGCAGACACGCTGAAGGCGACGAGAATCGTAAAATAGCACTCGTGACTGGTGACTTGTGTGTGACACGTTTCATTTTACGTTTAAAAAATGTTCCTGAGCACTTAAAAAGATACTTTTTTTTCTTATCCACTTTTTCACTATGCCTAAACCTAAGCCTAACTAAAGAGCAAAAAAATGTGCGCGTAGTATAGTAACTCGCAAGTCTATCAGAAAGTGAATAATTATGTTCCGGGAAGTGAATTACAGTGAAAGCGTGACAGGACGAGGACGAGGACGAGGGAAACGGCGATACACCAAGAATGGAAGAGAAGAGGGCACTATACTCACTACTTAACTAGCGACGGGATACAGCCTCTGTTGAAATTAATTAATAGATTTTTAGCGCAAAGGGGAAAGTGATGATGAAGTTTTCTCTGATATTAATGAGTTGCGAGGAGAAAAAAGATGGCTGCGTAAAAAAAGGATGAAAAGGGACTATATAAAGGGTCGCGAGCAAAGTAACCGAAAATTGCTGGTTGACCACACGAAAGAAAAAAAACGTAGTGAGTAGTAGATGGGATGAGATGGGTGATGCGAGATATAGAAAATTCCGGTACATAAATAGTTTTCAAAGTAGAACAGCCAACGTCACATCACGAGTAAAAATCACGCTGAGTCAGTGATGCATCAATAGACTTATATAGGATGTGTGTGCTGATGTGACCTTTCACTAATATGACAGGGAAAAAAGTTTATTTTTGGTGGTAGTTTTACTATTAATAAAAGATTTTCTGGGAAATAGAGTTAGTTAGTGTATGAAGGGAGCAGGGAGTAGGCAGCCATGTAGAAATAATTTTTTTTGCGGCCTAATTTTATGCACAACATGGGGAGCGTAAGGTAAGGACTAAAGGTAGGGATGTAGTGGCTGAGATAATAAAAAAATGAATCTTTTGATAGGGCACAGTGTTCTTTGATGATGATGATGATGATGATGTTGATGATGGTTTGGCTGGTATTGACTGTGGTGCAAGTCATTAATCATGATCCGCATGACAAAGGGGAAGATGGACTCATCAATGGGCGTTGACAGGTGCCATTGATATTTCAATTAAAAAGTTTGTGGGTAGCCTGGTGAGTCGTCTTCATGATTTCACTCTGTTAATTCATTCCTCTCTCCGGAGGGAAGAACCATGTTGTGTGTGTGCAGCGTGCGGTGTGTGTTCTTGTACGATAACACTAAAAGGTGAACTCTGAAGGTAGAAAGGAGATGAGTGAGTAGCGAGTTGCAAGCAGGCAAAGAACTGATTTGATGAACTGCTCTACTCCGAAAATGAAAACAATGAGGGAGCTCTTTATTACGTGAGTGGTAGTGGTAGTGGTGAGCAGTGGATGGAAAGCGCTGACTTAATTTTCGGATGTACATGTGCAAATAATGACCTGAAAGTTGCAGTCTATAGGTAGAGAGGGAAAGCATAGGCCCGCAGTTCAGCGCATTAGCGTCCCCCAATATCCTTTTGTGTGTGTGGGTTTTGGACGGTTCACCGTGAAAATCTAATTTGCTTTCACGGACAGATTTTATTAGAGCACCCGATCACATGCATTAAAAAATCCATGTTAGTTGCGATATTACGTAACCTACATTAGTCTTCGTGTAATCAATGAAATCAATCCGTGATGGATTGCAGCCACTACATTAGCGGAGGAAAAAAAAGTGGGCAGAAGGGGAAGTGGAAGTGGAGGAGTATAAAGTAAAATGATGGAGCATGGCCATGCTGGCACAGCCCTCTTCCTTTTTATCTGCTGTTGCTCTCACATCATCCTTCCCCGTATACCGAGATTTGAAACCGGGAGCCGAAGTAAGAGAGGTGACGGGTGGGATGAAAATTACGTGATAATAAATGTTTCTGGAGAGGAATGATGTGTGAGAAGCTGAAAAAAAAATTATTGCACTCATCATATTTGGTCTCATGCAAGGAATAGATTAAATTTTTGTGTAATGGACTGATGAGAAAAAATTCGAATTGGAGTCACGATCCATTTTGCCCCAGGCTAAAATAATTCTTTTTTACAGCGGTGGCCAAAAAAATTCTCGAAATCACTTTTATTATTGCTTAATGTAATTTCTCTTAGAAGAAATGATTTTTTTCTGTGGTTTTATTTCGAATTATATATTTTTTTGCTATTGATGTAATTTATAGTAAAACTGCAGTTGTGAAGGGTGCACTTATTGAGAGCTTGTGCAGTGGTAGTGGTCATTGGGCTCATAAAAATAAAAAGTTATTGCTGCTGCTACTACACTCTCTCTGAGCTTTTTTCTCTGGTAAAAATCCCATCTGATACTGTAAAATGGAGAGTGCAGTTGCCCAGTTTTTAATTTTTTTTTGGAAGGAGTGTAGCAGAGGGCCATTACCAAAAAACCAATTTTCAAGCCTAATAAGCAACTCCAGTAGCTGGAGAGAGATGGGACAAGAGAAAAAAAAGAGTGCTGGACTAGTCAGCCAGTCTGTTGAGGAGGGTTACGTGGAGGAAAACAAATAACAGTTTGCTCATGTTCACACAACAGCTCACAACTCACAAACTCACAGCCCATTTTTTTTCTTCTTTTTCCTCTCCTCTTCAGGAGTGGTTTATTTGATTATGCGTGTGAGTCGTGTGAGGTCAATTACTGTCCCACATAGGAAAAGCAAGCTATTATCAGGAGAAAGAGAGAGGAGAGGAGAGAAGAGGGCCATATAGGAAATTGGATGAAATGAGAGAAATCCGGTTTTTTGGATCTCACGCAGTTAATGTGACTCTCATACTCCCTCGCTGGTTTTCTGCTAACTCGGAGAATGAATTTCTAATGCTGTTAGCATTTCCAACCATTTATGTGGATACTTTATACAATCCTCATCCTTATATTACCCCATACACTAGAAAATGCTCTATTATAAACCTATCATTTCCCCGACATCCCGACCCCGATTTCCACTTCTCTTCCAAGACTGCAAAGGCGTCTTACTCCCAATCTCATCACAAAAATAAAATCCTCCTAGTAGAGAAATGAATATACATGAACTTGTGCTTTTAAAAAAAATCTGCATGTCCTTAAGGGCACTAGCTATCTGTACAGAAGGGATGCTCACTATTATTGTCCTTTTTTATATAGGATGCTATCGACAACGAGAAGGAGAGGGAATTAAGGAGGGAAATACATTTAGATAGAATATTATTACCTAAGCTAGGTAATAGGAGAGGACGATTTTCTTGCTCCGTGACAAGAGTCTTGCCTCGCTTAGGATAAGGTACTACTCCAGCCTACATCTACAACGGCGAAAGCTGACCCAAAAACTGGGGAGAGAAGTGGAGGAGGAAGCACGACCACAAACCATTACAGTAGGATCTAATTATGTCCATTTTTCTGAAACCTCAACACACAAACATTATAGACAAGAGAGGAGAGTCAAATGGGAAAATACAGGGACAAGGGACTCGGCGCAGAGAAAGACATGCAGACTAAAGACTAGGCACACTCTAATAATAAGAAAGGATATTATTGCACTCTTGCCCTTTTTCGATAGAGATACGGAATAAAAAAAGGGAATGAAAAGGGAGAAGCAGAGAGCTAGAGAGATGTGATATGGAAACTGGTTGATTGCGTCAACACGAAAATCTACTTTATACCTTTTCCCCTTACTACCTTGACTTCGCATCCTTTTCGCTGGCATTATTATTATTGTAGAGAGTGCAGAGAGGTAGGTGGCAGTGTGTATATTTTTTAAAAATATGTACAAAGTTTTGGGCTTTATCTTATAGTTAGCTTGCCTGCACTCTCTGTTTTGTTCTCTTTCAACAAAATTATTATTATGCTAGGGCTAGTGCTCCTTCCCCAGTTAGCTGTATTAGCTTAGTTGTTGTTAGATTCCTTTTAGCAGTGATTTTGAAGGAGTAGGCCTGTAAACCTGGAAAAAATCATATTAGATTTCCAAAATTCTTACTGCTTGCTGATTTTCTAGGTTCCTCGAAAACTTCAATGGTTTTTCTGTAGAAACATATAATGAGACCTTCACGGCGACTTCTCAATTTGAAAAATACGAGGTAAATTGAAGTTAGAAGCTGAGAGATTCTGTTTAGTCTGCTGCTGCTTATCGAGTAAAATAGGAATGCGATCGGAAAAGAAGGAAATTGAGTGGTTTGTAATGTTTTTTAAATGTAAAGCTAAATATAAACTGTTAGCAAAGAGTCTAATAAAAATACCATGCACCACTTGAAAAAGATAGAAGGCTGACGAGAATATTGACATTGGATGGGTAGTTCACCTGAAAAATTCTGTATAGAAAGCTTACCCGACGGTTATAGGTCAAATTAGTTAGTTGAAGATATTTTTGGAGACTTTGTAAAAATAATTAATCTGGAAGTAATGGGGAAAGACAAAGGACTAAAGGAGCACTATTTTTGGGATATTTCTATGAACAAAAAAACAGTTTTTGCGAAGGATTTTTGGGAAATGTAGGATAGCGAATGATGGGCGAGCACAGGCCGAATACTTTTTTTTCAAAACTTTGTTTGAGATCCAATTGTAGATATATTTCGGTGGACTTTTTGGGTTGGGTAGACAAAACAATGAAATCTTAATGGCGCTGCCGACGGCGTAGGTGAAAAGTACTTCGTACTTCCAAAATTCCTTTTTTTCTGCGTGCTTCTTGGTTTCATGTTCGAATTAGCAATGAAATTTGCGCAGTGAGCCACAACGTAGACATGTCTCGTAGTGAAAGTATCGTAAACTTTGTCGTGGTCCATTAGCACAATAGTTTGTCGGTTTTCTTTTTTCTTTTTTTCTCCTCCTTTCGCACTGTTCATTCTCTTCCGCCGAATCCCAGAGTGATTTTCGTTTACTTATTGCTTTCCCTTCTATTGACTTTACCTTCTCGAGAGTTAAACTAATTTATGAAAGAACATTTTTTTTCGCAAATACATTTCCGAGTGGTGCAGTATGTTGATGCAGTAGGAAGTAAACACTGGACCAGAAAAAAAAAGATATATATATATATTTTAGTGGAGCTCTCTCTCCTTTTCCTATAAAGCTTTTATGCGACTTTTAGTCGTCTTGGGACTTTTGTGTGTGTGAGGGACAATGGTCGTAGTTTTTGGCTGTAGAGAGGTACCTCAACTCCCACTATCATGGCGTTTGTTGCACCGTCCCTTTTCATGAAATGTGATCACCGCCATCATCATCATCAAGTGAGGACAAGGTAGAAAAAAACTCACTTGAATTATATAAGAAGTAGC
>JAHZND010002870.1:0-11925 GCA_027744115.1 Acrocyrtus sp. NNG-2020
GTTATAAGGATGAGGTGCAATATCAATAGCGGTGATGATCGCATCATCTCCAGAATGAGAATAGTTAGGGGAAATAACAATATAAATTCCTTAGGCTTTTCCTTTCATCCACAGGAAAGAGGGAGTCCGAGCAAACGAAGAAAACGAGAATGGCGGTAATAATACGATATTATTACACACGCCTTCACTACTATCATGATGGGAAGATGACGTGACATTCGATTTATTTAGAGAAGAGGAAGAGAAGAGCTGAGTGCATTGTGTGCTATGGGCAAAGTACGATAAAATATTTCCTGGAAGGCGCCTTGTCCTCGTACTATCAAAAGAAAAAGGATGATTAACCTAACTTTATATACTGTGTTTTCCTTAAATGAGTTTGCTTTTAGGTAGTGATGAACAGCATTGATAGGATTCAAGGAAAGGTTGCTGACAGGTCAATATAGTGGCGGAGTACTCCAATCAGAAAGTATTTCTTTTCTGGTGGAGGCTATCCCACGTGGAGTGATAGGGCGTAAATAAACTGTAGGTACTCCTGGGAAACTAGTTTAATGTGATGGGCTTTGCTTGAAAAAAAAAGATGCAAATTGAAAGTTACAGTTATTGCAATGTGATAACAAAGCACAACAGAGAAACATCTTTTGATGAGCTGAAGTGGCACCTGCCATGCATAATGTACACAGGCATGTCAGCTTCGGTGAAAATAGGTAAACGAGAAAGAGAAAATGAAGTATGCATTCCACCAGAAGAAGAAATTTATTTATGGAATTACAAGCAAAAAGGAAAATTTACACATTATCACACCTCCGTATACATCTTCCATAACCTTCTGACTTTTTCCCTTTTGAGAAGACTTTTCACTGCAAGCCACTTTGGAAAAAGGAAATGTCAATATTGCCAAATTGGCAAGTTCATTCCATCCCTGATTTTTTTTCCTTCTGCATCTATTATTCAGCTGATAAGTAAGGTACACAACTTTTCTGCACAGTTTTCTAGACATGGCGCTCACCACTCTATTTCCATTCTTTTAAGAAACTCCAAGAGTTGAGTTCGTTCCCGAGGATGAAAGGGGAAAAACGGGTTCGCGTGAAATTTGATAAAGGAGTAAAATGGGAGGAAAGCTGTACAGAATAATACATGGTACGGGAGGAAAAACCAGGATGGGAAGTGTGTATTGTTTTATTTTACAGACTCCAAACTGGAAAGAACAACATGGCATTTGTATATTGGCAGATCACAGCGGGAAGGAAAGAGTAGACTTCCTTGCTTTATTGATTCAATATTCTGTTCATCCATTCAAGACGTTTTTTTTCTCTCCTTCCCACTTTGCTTCACCAAGGACTGTAACAAGTTCCGCGAGAGAGTTTACCAGAAAAAAAAAGAAAAAAAGGGGTGCACATAAGCCGAGACATTTTTGTCCCTACGTTATTTCGGCACAATGTGTCTAAAATGAGAACACTCTTTCACAACTCACTACAAAAAAAAACTTTTTATTGCGAGTAGGAGGAAAAGAAATAATAGAGAGAAATCGCAACAATGCTGAACCTCACTAGTTACAAGAGCCATCTACTACACCTACACAACTCTTTTAAAAAATTCTTTTTTGGTGGCTTTTAGCAATGAAAAAATCCAGTCTTACTTGCCTTCTGTAATGTACCTGTCCATCTCTTTTCGGGGAAAAATAAGAGAAAGGAAAAAGGGTATCTTCCTTTCTCCTCTCATGTATACTCAGTGCCTTTTTCCTTTTCGTAGGTTACTTTTTTTCGGGATGAGAAGAAAAAACTGGGTTTTTAAGAAGAGTCGCGAAAAGGAGACTTCATTCCTTTTCCACTCTCAAGATCGGTTTTTTCACCCGCGAGTATGAATGAAAGTTGGAAGAAGAAAGGAGAAAAGGATATTGAGACAACTACATAGCACTTTAAGAGAAAAAAAAGGCAACGTGCCGATATCCGGCACCCGCTCTCAGACTTCATTTTACTCTCAACTTATTTTGCTCTTTTTTATTTGAGAAGTTGTACTCATACATAGTTTTTTTTCTGCTCTTATTTCGCAAGCAAGAAAAAAATGACTACGAGTTTTCATTCAAAAGTCGGACTTTTTTTGTGGAATGCGTAAGCACATTTTTTTTCATCTGTGCAACTTATTCTTAGTTTAAAAAAATAATACAATAATGGTAATATGATAGCTAGGAAGTTATTTAAAAACGTCCGAAATTGTAATATGACTATAATGCATTTCCATACCATATGCCCAATGCTGAGAAAGAAAGGGGAAGTGAAAGTAGAGAAAAAGAAAGTCAAGCGAAGCTCAACTTTCACTCTCCATTTTCTCGCTCACCATTGCAGCCAATTCTTTTTTGGGTACAAGTGGGAATATGAATCCAGTGAAATGAGGAGGATACAGTAATCCAAGTGATGTACGGCTATGCAACGTGCATCTACTCGTATAACGGAGAATATGGAAGTGTAAGCAAAAAAATTGGGCAATATGAAGAAGAGAATCCTCACTTTGCCTACATAGTAGTACATAGTACAATATGTCGGATTATAGAGTGACTGACTGACTAAGACTGGAAGAAATCAGTTCCAGGGCGTAAGGCACAAAAAAGATGCGGACAGACAAAATGAAATTTTCTATTTTCTCCCTTTTCTTTTCCCTTCATCCATTTTTTATAAATTCTCCCTACGTAGCATTCTGCGGAGTCATACATTGTTGCACACAAAAAAAGTTGTATAAACTATTCTTAGCTTTTTTGCTTTTCGCTCGAACTTTACTGGTACGAAAATGGACGAAAATATATATTTTTTGAGGGAGAGGGAATGTGCACACTAAAACTAGGTTTTTGGGGCCTATCTACGTGGCCACTTTTTTACGAAATGATGCATGATGATGACAGACAGGTATAGGTATGCAATGAGCTCCACTTCCTTCCTTCTGCTCGTAATACGTAATAAATCCTGGAATGGGGCTGGCCTTCACTCGGAGCGCGCTGACGAGATTTTTCCCTATCCAGTAAATTTTATTCTTTATATTTTCTTCAGAGAGAGAGAGAGACAGAGACAGAGGAAAGTGAAATGAAAAGAGCTTGGAGCGTTTCATAAGACTTCTTTTTCCTCTCGATTTGCAATACAATGTGATATCACAGCAGAGCACAGTTGGGAGACCTCACTCAATGAATCAGATTTACTGATTCAGCACTAGACAGGACTCGAGAAGCTTGAATGTCACATTTTCTCTTTTATATATGCATCTCACACTTTTATTAGAGATAAATGTAACATGAGCGCGCTCCAAAATGCCTTTGAAGTGGCTTTTATAGGGCTTCCTTCCAGAGGACGGAAAATTTCATTTTCCTTTCGCTGGAGAAAAGTACCTTTTTTTGCTGGGTGTGCCTCAATCATCTTCTAGAAAATGCATAGTGCTCTAAGCCTAGGTCATCATCATCAGAGTCGGAAATTTGTAATGAGGCATATAAAAATGGAGAGCGCTGCGCTGCGGTTCTCCAAAAAAGGACTCTATTTCTCCAAAGATGAGTAGTGCTATCAAACTGATATGTCATTGAGTTATTATGATCGTATAACAATAGAAAATTGAGAAAAAAAAGCCTCTCCTCGTAACTCGTAATGAAGCAACACGGTAGAAGGTCAAAACGATAATTTGATTCGTTTTCATCTACTTCAAGTTATATATATGCAAAGAAATTATTGAAGACGAGAGAGAACCTATAGGTATTTGGAGCACTTACCTCCTACCTAAAGGTTGCACATTTTCCACTTTTTTTTTTAAAAAAAAAGTTCTCTGCTCAAAAGCACTGCCACAAAGGCCAGTCCAAATTACCTAAGTCATTTAAGTAGAAGAAGGAGAGTTGGCAGGAATAGAAGTAGAACTAGTAAATTGGAAAGGGAAGAATTTTTTTTTTCTTTTAAGTGAATCTTTTTGAAAGATCACTGCGCATTGTATAATGTATAAGATGGCTCCTTCTTTTGTCGAATACTGATTTTTATATGAAAAACTGGGACTGTTGCACAATATCACAAATTTTATTTGCCAATAAGTTATAAGATGAAAGAAATTTTTACAACGGGAGTAGGTTAGTAATGCGATTAGATGTTGATGGCTTCATACATCAGTTACTTATTTAAAGTGTACAATGGCAAAGGGCAAAGTTCAGTGACATGGAATGTTCGCATTCGCAATTCGCATTTCTAGCATTTTTATGGGAATGAAATCATCTCTAGAATTTTTTTCTTTTCTAGAGTTTTACCTCACTACAGATGAGCTCTGAAGAAGGAACCTCTCAACAAAAGCAAAAGAGGAGTCCTGCTCCTCGTTCAAGAAAGGAAATAGATCTTCTCACTTTTTATAGGACTACCTATAAATATTCGACTTTAACGTCTTCCTTATCATTTGTATTTCATGCATGGGAAACCTCGAAAGAAACACCGAAATCTTTTATGCGCTTGTTGGCGAAGATGTAGATAAAAGGGGTCGCAATGTATAAGGCAGGCCCACAAAAAAAACTTTTCTGGAGAACTGATGAAGTGTACTGATGTCTCAATAGAATAAATTAATACAACTTTTTTCATATCCAACATAAAAGGAAAGAGTAAAAAAATTCCAACTTTTCTTTTGAGTTTTTGCAACTCTTCTGTTTCCTGCTGAGGATGTACGTAATTTACGTCATTGGATTGATATTGACATTTAAATGACTAAAAAAAGTTTTACTCCGAAGTCAAAAAAGATGAAAAGGATTGTTCGGAACATATAAATCTTCATCAGTCACAAAAAAATCTAGAAATGTACAATTGTATAGTAGCCAGGTGGAGCAATTAACTCATGCGGAAGTACAAAAGAGCTGTATTCCTGTCTCTCAGTCGCAGTCCCGTTTTGAAAAATGACATGTAAAAGTGAAGATCTCAGCTGTCCAATAATTGCACTTAGGCGAGTGGAATAATCTTCGTTTTAAAAAAAAATCCTTCGAATTTCTCAGAATAGAAAAATCCGCTCACAACGGATGAAAATTATTTCAAGCTTCGAGGCACTTTCAGATCTTTATCTAAATGTAAGGACAATAAATTTCAAAATGATCAAATATATTTTTTTTCTCTATAATTCTCCCATTCTCAAAATCCCTTCAAGTCCTATCCACATCTAGAGATATGGGGTAATTCAGTGTTACCCAAGTCAATTTAAAGCCAGTCAGCCTTAAATCATCCAAATCCACTAATAGCATTTGTATGACGTGCAAAACTCCAGAATCCAGAAAAAGGTAAATAATTTACTTGAAATAATATATGTAATATTCACTGAAGTGAAAAAAACGTGATGCACGTGTACCAAAATCTCTTTTCCGCTAACTTTTTTTTCCGCAGACAGGAACCTTTCACGAGCAATAACGTCTTAGTTAGTATCACCTCATCACTCTTTTCTTCCTCCTTTTTTCCCATAAGCTCGTCATAACTTAATTCTCAACTTTGTTATCGTCGCATTTCTACTTATCTCCTATCTCCAATAGATAAAATACAGCTGGAAGCGAAAGCTGTACTGCACTTTCTCTTAAAACAATATTCATTTATCTCCGTCCTTCCCCTTTGCCGGTATACATACCATTACCACCACTATTACTGCGATCAGTGGAACTCCGTCAGCATTAAAATACGTAGTAAAGAGCTCGGTTCCTTTCCCCGCTTTCTCCCCTTCTGCTTTTCGAACAAGAGAAACGGAAAAGCTTTTAACCTTGTCAATGCATAGCCATTAAATGAGATGATGTAGTACTTAAACAGCTAGACGAGAGCAGGGAAAAGAAGACGAGAAAAAAATCTAGACGCGGACACGAAAAGGGAATAAAAGTTTACACGACCGACACACAACCACCATCATCAGAGTGGACTGTGGACGCCTTGTTTGGCCTTAGTCTTGTCCGGTGGTCCGGACATGGACGTAAAGTACATATTTTCCCCTTTCGCGTTTCTTTTTTTTATCTTAATACTTACATATCATCCTTTTTTTTCTTTTTATCTGAGTCTCGTCTCCCTTTTTGACATAGATACGGAGAGTAACACAGAATACGTGAGAAAAGAAGGAGGACGTCTTAAGGGAAAAAACTGTAACCCAGCACCAACGGTCAAAGTGGGACATAGAGGACAGTTACTGGTAGCGGTAGCCAGACCATAGTGCACGTAATAACGGAAAGATGTTTATGGGAGAAATGGGAAAGATGTCCTCTGACAATCGTTTACTTTTCATATCATTTCTTCCTCCGCTCCGAGGGAATATTTTTCTGGCGGAAGGAATGAAAATGCTAAATTATTAGTATGCGCTGCAAAAACAGTTGGCTAAAAGGAGGGAAAGTAGGCTATATTGTTAAATGTCATGCACAGCGCTCTAAACACCCATAATGTACTTCCTGTTTGGACACTCGCTAGCCAAAATAATCTCCGCAGAATGTTTGGCGGGAGGATCACGAGATATAAAATGTTTTACCGTGTGTCGATGTCGATGTCGATGTGGATCTGCTTTCTTCGCTTTCCTCTCGAGATTCCTTGTGATCCCCGAGGCTTGAAATATTCCACAATAATATAATGGAAGCAAATAGGGCTGTTCGTAAGTAATGCGAAATAACAATAGAGGAGCGCAAATGGACCGTTTTTGACATGCAATTTAGGAAGATCATAATAACAATAATAATAATGTGGGTGAGGAGGATACTGCGTATTTGTAAAATTGGGAAGAAAGCATAAGCATGCTGCTTTTTATGTGCGCTGGGAGAAGCATGTGTGCTTGTCATGTTATTATTATAACTTTTCCATTTTATATTGCGATAGCCACAAAACGCGTTACGGAAATAGTAGAGTACATTTCGCTAAGCTTGCTGGATCGGAAGGTTTTTGGCTGTAGTGAATAAAAACGGAATTGCATTCATAAAACTATAGGAAATGCTGGAAAAGGATGAAAAGAAACTTACATGGAATTCAGTGGTACCTCCAATCAAGTTGAGTCAAGCAAAAGCATCAACAGAAAGTTTGATTTTCCAAGTATTCTCTATTTTTAACTATGGTATTTTTAGAGTCGAAAGAAGACGTCCTTGTGCAGCTAAATGCATTTGAATTGAGCTGTTAAGTCTTCCTGAAGAAAAAACTGAAAATGGACATCTGTACAAAAAGGGCAGCTACTTTGTGTATTTCTTCAATTCACCTTTAATTTTTTTGGAATTATGCTAATAAAATATAAAATTGTGAATTGAAGGCTTGTGCTTAAATGTAGGCATGATTTTGCAAGTTTGCTGGAGTTGAAATTAAAAAAAAACTTTGCTTTCCACTGATTAAATCTTGGTTATGCGCTAAAGCACGTTTTATTTACGCTTACATTAACGACTCTTGAAAGGAATTACATAAAAGAGAATATTTAAAAGGGGCTTTTACTTTTATATTTAAAAGGAGCTCTAGGTCTAGGTGTACCTTGCTTTTAGTATGCTATGTGCTATGCACACTGTTTTGGAAGGAATTGGAAAGTCTTTGGAAAAAGCTCGGAGATGCTGCCTTTCTGACTTGCTTTTCCAGACGTGAATGGGGAAATAAAGTGCGACAGGAAGCACAGACTTGTGTTCCTCCTCGAGTCGTCCTCCAAGAATTCTAATTTATTTGGCTATTCATCGACAGTATTTTCTAGAAAGAGGCACAATAGGCAGTTTTGGAGTTGGTGAGGACTCGGGTCAATGGACTATTTAAAAAGCGATTTCCTTTGAGCGGGAGAAGGTCGATGGGAGCGCATTCACGTTTTATTTGTTCTCCCCACACGCCCACCTGTTATTCAAATGCAAACCTTCCCATTTTAAATAAATTGAGCGAAGAAAAACTTCAATAAATGGTCTCCACATAAAGAAATGCAAACAGCTTGGGTACAATCCATTTTGAAGCTTGTTTGCAAAAGTATCATTGGAATGGGTGCTTTAAAAAATGTTTTCCTTTTAGGTAGGACAAATTGACCCTTAAATGAAAAATGGCACATTAACAACTTACACATGCGCCTATCCTACTGCGCACAGTGTCATTAAGAGAGTTTCGGAAATGAAATATTTTTCGCTAGTTCCTCACAGAGTTTGCATTAGGCCAATATTGAAGTAAAATATATTTCAAGCTTTTCATTTTCTAATCCGCTACCCTCTTTTTCCAGATTAAATTTCGTGGAACGGTACGAATTGCATAAGTACATTTATTGACTTGGAGTGTTGGAATTCAAAAAGAAAGGAAAGCAACCGACGACTCCAAATCCAGTCTGAGACAAAGTGGAATTTCCTGAAAGGATTTTTATCAGCTTTGTAGTATTTCTGCAGAATTGGATTTTGAAGAAAAGTGGGAATGAATAGAGTATTGCCTTCAAATTTTGCACAATTTTTCTACTTCTATAACTATTCGCGAGCACATATATACACCTATATGGAAGGATTCTTTATTACGCGCTACTCGAAATCCCTGAAGCATTTTTTTCTGCTCAGATCTAGAATCTCCTGACAAGCAGAGTTATTAAAATAAAAATACCGTTTGCTTTTATCGGTAAGCTCCACATTGCGCTGCGGGGTGTGAGACCATTACCACAAAAAAATGTTTTAGCACTTGATCAGTGAACGAAATTTAATTTATATGCATTATTTCGCATTTCACTTTGTTCGAATAAATATAAGAGATGTATTGCATATTTTTAGTTCAAATAATGCATATAAGGAAAGCTGTGAAGTGTCATTTCAAAATTATAAAGCGTGATGTAATGTCAGCTCAAATTGGGTACGAAAGCTTTTGTAAACCATTGCGTTTGTTTATTTTGGTGCTCTCAACAGACTATGGAAGTTATCAAAAGTGCAAAGACCGAATGTGACCCTTTCCGTTTTAATTAGCTTTGGGGTCTACCTACCCGTAAGTACAACCAAGCAATACTGCAGAAAATCAGTTGTATAAATAGATTTCAATTTTATTTATCCAGTTAACTTTTGTTTGACATAAAATTCTGTGGAATTAGATCATTGTTTTTGACAGCTTTTTAATCTGACCAGATCGCCGCTGCAGGGTGTCCTTTCATCACTATATCTTTAGGGCTGCATGTCTATGTCTTCACCATAAATTTCAAAATCCCACATGAATATTTGTGCCAGAGTTCAATTCAGAGCATTTGCATGGATTATGCATTACGCCCCCCCCCCCCCACATTCATAGTCTACTAAAAAGAGTGCAAAAAGTTGTTGCTAATTTTAACAACTCTATCGAAGAAGAGTGACAGGTTCAGCATGAATAAATTCATTTCATTTCACGACGAGCAGTAACAAATACATCTGTGGGGCAGCTGGAAACTTTATAACTCGTTTTCAAAATTGAGCCAGTCCAAAAATAGATGCGTGGAGCGAAAATAACGGACATTTCTTGTTTAAAAGTTCCGTCAGTTCGAAACTTGAGGAAATTCGATAAAAATGTATTTATTTTCTATGGCTTGTGCATATCATTCACATCTTTTTAGACAGTTTTCTCGAAAATCTTTCTGTAGTTTACAGCTTTCATTTCTAACTGATGCAAACAACGGAAATTTTCTTAAATACAGCTGTCAAGAAGCCATGTTGATTTTCGTTTTGATTTCATGACGAATAACAACAGTTATTGAAAGTGATACTCATACACAAATATTGAATATGAAAAGATTTCTTAAATTGTCCGAGCAAGCGTGATCATCATTGCTCCTACTTACATTCTGGTCGGATTGGCTCCAAACTTTTTTGTCTTTGGCCTAAAATGCATGGCATTTCACATCGAACTGGAATTAACAGAGTATGTACTATCTAGGGACAAATGAAATACCGCTGTGACTAAAAAGAGAAATTAATGTTGCTCTGTCCAACGCTTACTGGACTTTCCTGGAGCAACTGTGAATTCTTTTGTACGCTGGAATATAACTTTGCCCAGGAACTCAGCTATAAATTAGACTGTCAAAGGGAGTCAAATTGGACTGCACCAGAAGTGTGTAGGAGTTTTATGCATTACTGGGCTTTATACTTGTCTATTTTCAATACTTTCAACAAATGGAAAGAAAAAGGAAAAGGCGAGAAAGCGTGAATTGCCCAGCCAGAGAGCAGAGGGTAGAAAATGAAAAGCCTCTTTTGTTCCCCGTAAAAAGGCTCAAACTGCTGTCAAAGAAAAGTACGTAAAGTATGAGTAAAATCAAGAAGGTAGAACGGAATAAGAATGATGCACTTGTCAAAGGGTTAGGGAGAGGTGACCCCGGATGAAAAGGTGCCGTGAATGAATGGATTTTTTCCTTTATTTCTTTTTAACAATCACTTTATATTTTTGAAAGCGCAAGTGATTTCATTTTACATTTGGGCACGTTATAATTTCATCAAGTTTAATTTGAGTTGCATTGCGCTCACAGTTGCAGTTACATGCTGAGGTGAACGCCAATAAAATATTAAAATACTGTAGTTAGGCTGCCTTATTAGAAGATAAAGTTTTTTCGTGTGAAGTTTCGATAACGTGTTGGGGATCATAGGTCACAACAATTAGTTTTTGATAACTCAAAGGCTAATTCTGCATATTTTAGGTACCTATATTTTATCGAAAATTATTTTTGGGAGAACGTCGTCGTGACCTGAGCTAATATACGGAAGAGTTATTTTGGTATTACTTAATACAATAGGTATTTTACTTAAATTCTCAGTCAGCGAGCTCTTACCTTCAGCTAAACGACAGTTGTCTCTGACATTTTGGGAAAGCGGAAGAAACTTTTTCAAAAGAAAAGGAAGGGCGGGGCTAAGAAAATGAAAAGACGCTATTTTAGTTGGGATATGACTGTGAAACTTGCAATTGTAACAATCCCTACTGACTTTCCAGACTACATGTTCAACTTCTTTTTGATCGCCTTTGCAATAATGATAGCTTTTTCTATTCACTTTACATGCCTCATTCGATAATGTGGCTACCGAATTGAAGAGAACGACTATGCTAGAGGAATTTTAGTAGTTTTACTCTTTTTATAAACTTACTATCCCTATAGGAGAATGGGTGGGCTTTAAAAATAAACTTTTTTCCACCAACTCTATAGAATGTAGCCCATTTTAGCGTCAAATAATGCTTTATAACTTCCAACAATAGAATTTTCATCCCACCGTGAAATTCGTGTGGGATGACTGCTCAGTCTTTTTTCGCTATTGGGTGAAGGTACGTTCCTATTCAAGTTTTATTTTTGTACTAAAAGCCGATAATATAACATTCTCCCCAGCTCTCCATCCATTGTATGCTTTCACCACTAACTCAAAAGTCAAAATCAGTTTTATTAGCGCTCCCACTAATAATGGAGGGAGAGGGCAAAGTTTATGAGCCATTATCGACAGGAGCACAGGGGGTATAAGATTTTTTTCCTGAATTTTTAAGTCCACCTACGCAGCCCAACAATAATAGCAGCAAGCAGCCGTTATAAGCTATCAACAGGCAGCCAAAAAGGTAAGAGGATTATAGCTGACTGCAGTTCATTTTACTATCTTAAAACTAGCGACCGACCTTCTCTTCAATAACAAACTTGGCAAACTTAGCTAATGCTGCTCAAAACAAGGTTTGAAACTGGAAAACATTTTTAGCTAAAGCAGACTTCAGGCTACATAATTCCATCTAAAAGATAACTGCGATAGTCGCTATATCACAATATTAAAGCAAACGCCAGCTGTGCTGTAGAAGAGCTGTAGATTTTCTTTTTAAATTCCAATTTCACGTTTTCCGGCCGCATCACTATAAATTTTAAATGGTGAAAGCCTCCACAATTGCGCCTCACATTACCATACTTCCGTCATTAGGAGTGCATGGTTTTTAAGATATGCCACAGCTTTTCTACCTACGCTACGTTTCTGCATCAACATAATGAAACCTGATAAATATGGCATGAATTAGCGGGGGAATA
>JAHZND010002872.1:0-14835 GCA_027744115.1 Acrocyrtus sp. NNG-2020
AATTAGAGGGCTGCGGAAATTCCAAAAAAGGCATTTCTGCACCCTGCGTTAATTAGAGCACTGCGGGTACTGGAGCACCTGCGTTTATTGGAAGTTTTACGGTAAGTGATTTTTCGCTAAAATGTTTTTTCAATCCTAGATTCAGTTTAATCTCAGTGACTTCACAAAGAGGGCTTACGGATCAAATTATATGGAGACCTTGCGAGTTCAAATTCATGCCAACTGTAGAGTTAGGCGAGTATATTTTTCTGGTACGTATTACGTGTGAAAAAACATGTTAGATATATGTAGTTAATGTATGAAATTTAGGATTTATGACTATTCTTAAAATTGACCATTGCAGATCGTCTTTACGCTGAGGATGAACTTCCTGCGGAATTCAAGTTGTATTTACCTATTCAAACCAAGCCAAGAGCTGTCCAGCAGTAGTATTTAATAAAATGCGAATGCTTATGTTTATATAGGTAGGTATTAATGTGATTTGCTCTTAACTCATGACTCCTTGGATTTTAAAAGTTCCTATGTTGGAACATAGATCAGTTGTCATTAAGGTTAACTTTGGATTATGATTAAATAAAATATACATGTATTTGTGTGGTTCAGTGGTTCACTGATTCTATTGTGTCAAACACATGTTGAATGTTGTTACATTCTGGTCTGTCACACTTTCCAGTGCAGAGTCTCCACACATCCACAAGGTTCAGTGTGGGTCCCACAAATATGGAGGTTGCTTTGATCAAGACAAGACTGACATAATTCAAATTAACTTACCTATACGATTTTTAGTATAAGAAACCTTTAGTGTAAGTATAAATTAAACGCGAGAAGTGAGAATTGTCTCTAAATTTTCTCTGAGCATAGTAAAATTGTCTAGTTCTATTTTCTATATGTATTAGTACATTTTATCTGCGTTTGATGAAATGTTTGGAAAGTATGTAATATGTTTGTATTTCTAGTTACGTGAATGTGCACATCCAAACCAATTTTTAACTTGTGATTTAACACCAAATTTGTACGCATCTTTGTATGCTTAACTGAATTGTCAGAGTTATGGGTGGGGTGGCGTACAAGATATTTCATGATGGTTCTTCTCTGTTGAACTGAGTCTAAAAACAGGAATGGTATGTTAATACTTTATGACTGTTTTGTACTGTAAGTCGGTTATCTTAATATGTGCACAGTGACTGTATAAATATTATTTGTAGTTGTATTAAAAAATGTGTATAGGTGATAATGATAATGATATGATAATAACATACATACAACAGAGTTATGTGTACGTAAATATTTACTGCCGTGACTGTTTTTGTAAATTAGAGTTAGGTTATGAATAATTAAATTTAATAGTTCACTCGTACCAAGTTGATGTTTTATTTTTAAATACATTGCACAATAAATAATTCAATATTCAATACCTAAATATTTGAACGGAAAACCTGATCATAAAGGTTTAGAGGTAAACGCAATAAATTTATTATAATTACCCTATTTTTTCATCAAAGCGCACTGCGCTGCATAGCAAACAAGTACCTAACTTATTCACTGAATTTTTAAAAGATTATTTTTAATCGTGAATTTTACGATACAAACATTGGCACTTTGAATACTTTTAATAACCGTAAAATATATATCTACTTTTATTATTGGTACTGCATGGTAAACAACGCAAATTATATACCTATTTTAATGCGTGAGCATTCAAGGAACGAATTGTGGCGAATGGGGAACACGAGAAGGGAAGTTTTTTAACGTGCACTGACGTTAAAAACAGCCACACACTGACAAATGATAACGAAATGCTTCTTGACATCTTGACTAGTAAAATGATTTAATTTGTTATAAAATTATTGTATTTAATTATCTGTAAAGATTTATGGGTGTAGATGCAGGCATTAAAGGGCGTTGTTGGGAAGGCATAAGAGGTCGCTGTTGGGATGGGGTTGATTCTCTCTTGGGCGTATTTTCTCTTGATGGCCGCCCTGGCGCCTGAAGTTGAAGCGTGGAGGACATTGGGGTTCCAGGTTCTCGTCTCTCAACGCTAAAATGCATAAATACAAATGTATTAGCATTACTCTTAACGATCTGTAGTGCTGCTGACTGAATGCTGCTTTGAGGAACACATTTAACAGAAATAAATCAAACATGATACATTTCCTTTCAGTGTTTAGTTATTCAGTAGTCGTAATCACATTTCTACAAGTACATAAAAAAATTCGAAAGGGATTAATTTCGACAGCTTATTTGGTGAAAGCAAAATGAAAACCGTTGGGGGCTGAGGAAGGGGAATAAAACATCATATTACATAGGTATGCATTGTACTTTTACAATAATTTACGAAAGGGTAAGTGAATGCGATTTGGTAAAACTGCTGGCTACCTAGCATAGATAGATATATTCTTACCAATACTTTGGCATCCTATTTTTTGTTTGCAAGAAAGTAGATTATAATGTAGTTCTTTTGCCTTCCTGGGTGAGAGCAAGAACCGTGCATATTCAATCGGCCATCATCGGCCAAAAAAGTTAGTTTATATCAAGATATTATGTAGCTTCAAATATAATTCTCACTAAAGCGTCATATTTCTGTGAAAATCTTCAAGAACTTTGCCGGAAGTACGAGCTGCATTATCCCGAAATGTTGATAGTGAAACAAGCAGCGAACCTTTAACAATTTCTAGATCTGCTTCGAATGGGCTGAAATTAAGTGTATTCGTGGGGCAATTTGAGACATTTCGTGTTTATATGATTAAAATAAGAACTTTTAAATATTTCACATTATTAGCACGACAGCATCCATTATTTAACTATCACCTTTTCATACGGCGGCTTATTACATTAATTTTATAATTTGACATGACTGAGCAGATCTACTGGGCAAAGTGGCATGAGCAGACTAATGTTTAGTTTAGATTAGACATACCTTGGCGATCGCGTGCTTCTTTTGAAAATTCCTTTGACTTTGTCCTTGATTCCCTTCTTTTCTTTTCCGTCAATGTCTGAGTTTAGGGATAAATCGGATCCTGCGTTTGATACCTATACAATCCCATATTATGCTATTACTATTAACATTTCAAAGCTCCGCCTAACTCTTCAGTTGATCAAAGAAAAATGTATTTAATACCTGAGCACTTCCAATCATGAGTTTCTCAGCTGCTGGGGTCTCTTCAATACTTTTTGCCTTCACGAACTTTTTCATTTTTCCAACTAAAGTGCTTCCTTTACTTTTTTCTAGCGTAGATATCCTGTATGAATACGTGTAAAACTTACGTTAGTCCGCGTTATAAATTGAATAACATCTACTTAATATACGCGAAAAATGATTTATTGATTACCTTTCCATGCTGGAACCTCTAGAATACTGGCCATCGGCAGATACCAAGCTTGAACCGCTACCCGCTTCAGAACCACCTTTCCAGATTTTCTATTAATAAGCATGAGCATTTATGCTAGTATTAAAAACGTGTATCCGAAAAGCATAGGAATTTTTGGATATAAAAGCATAAAACCTGTTCATCTGGCATGGATACGTTTTGATCCAATGACAAAGCTTTTCTGTATAGCTTTCCTTGTGGACTGAAAGGTGACACACTGACACCGCCTCCATCGCTCATGTTACTGCTGATTCTCTTGGTTCCACTACTGGAAGATGATGACGGAGTACGACCTGCTGAACCCCCACCTCTGGATGGCAGTGTAAGTGTCGAGGATGACATTGGCCCCAAATATGTTTTTCCTGCGGAATAACCTTTTACCCCATACGACGCAGGCATAGAAGCTAGACTCTCCCTGGATTTTGGTAAATCCGCTCCGTCTGTGTCTCCGACAGACGCAGCTCGCTTAAAGTGACCCCGCTTCTTCTCCTTGGGATTTAACAAGTCTTCGGGATCTTCGATAGATTTTATGTTTTGTAGATGGTGTAAAATTTCAGCTGCATTTAACTTAGGAGGCAACTGTGCCAAATTGCTGTTTGATGCCGTAGGGTTAAGAGCCGCAAGTTTGGAAATGATTTGTTCCAATAGTTTATCCTTTTCTGACCGGACCTTCTTCGTCTCAAGCTCTTTCTTTATTTGAGATTCACGCTGATTTTCCAACCTTTCTCGATCTTTCCTCAATTTTTCATTTGCAGTTCTCAACTTGGCATGGGCATCCCGTAATTCAAGCAAATCTGATTGTGCACCATCCACCTTTCTTCTCATTTCCTGTTGCAAGCCTTTCTCGATCTTTCCTCAATTTTTCATTTGCAGTTCTCAACTTGGCATGGGCATCCCGTAATTCAAGCAAATCTGATTGTGCACCATCCACCTTTCTTCTCATTTCCTGTTGCTCTTCCTCCAGGGAAACTTTCAGCTGCTCCAGCCGTCGTTTAGCTTCCATTCGCTCGCGATCTTTTTCTCTTTCGATTTCCAACAATGTTGTTTTCAAATCCCTGGCTAATGTTGTAGCTTCCTTCAGTCGTCTTTGTTGCTCTTCCCTTTCTTTCTGCCAGGCAAGCTCAAGCTTTGTTCGGCCGACCATGCTTGCTCCTCTTACCCTACCACTTCCGCTCAATAAGCGTTCCTCTTCAAGCTTTTATGTACAAAATTGTTAACACAATTAATTGGTTAGCCTAAAAAGTTTTTCATCTTGAAAAATTCCCGCCATGCACAACTTGTCTACTTACCTCGTTAATCTTCTGTTGCAATTCGGCCACTTTCATTTCCCATGTGGATTTCTCCGTCACAGATTCCGTTTTCTGTCTTGCAGTATCACGTCTTGCCTCAGCAAGATCGTCCTCCAAAGACGTAACTCTTTCCTGAAGAGCACCTACTGCTGCATGCGCTCCTGTTGCGGCTTCTTCCAACCCAGTTATAGAGCCTCGACCACTGGTTGCCCCCCTTGACTTCAGTTCCGCAATTGCTCGCTGTGCAGAATCTACCATTTGTCGGAACGTATCTCTCTCTCGTTTAGCTCTGCTCAGTTGCTGCTGCACTGAAGCAATTTCTTCAACCTTCACGGCCAAATCTTGATCATGCCGGAGTTTTACCTGAGCCATTTCGTTTCGATGAAGTTTTTCTCCTGCAGTAAGTTTATCTTTCAGTTCTTTTATCTCTTTGTCGGATTTTTGTGAGGGCTCAGGAGCCAGACTTCGAAGCTGCACTTGGGCAACCTTGTCAAAGTCCTCCAGTTTACGGCGTAGCTCGTCATTATCCTTTTGCATGAGAAGAATCTGCTCTTTATAGCTGTCTACTTCTTTTTTCTTTGACTCTAAATCTTTAGTGGATTCATTGAGCAAATTTTTAAATTTGGTTGACTCTCTGTCGCCTGGAATGGTCAGAAGTTTTTTCGAACTTTGCTCCGAGTCACGGAGTTTCTCTTGCAGGGATAGTTTCTCCTTAATCCATGTGTCCTGCCGACTATTGAACGTCTCACGAAGGGTTCGAAGCTCTTTATCGATCGTATCAAACTCTTTCTTCAGCTTTTTCATGTCACCTTCCATTTGGTCATTTTGTCCAGTGAGTTGTGAGTTTTTAAGGACCATGTCATCCTGAATGCTTTCGTACTGCTCTTTCATAGAAGAAAGGCTGGTTTTTAGCGCACCCACCTCAGTCAGTAGATTTTTGTTAGACTCGCCAATCTGAAGTATTCGAGACTGGTGATTCTCCACATCTTGCCGGGCACGGGTAAGCTCATCTTCCAGAACAAGCTTCTCAGCCTCCGCGTCAACTTTCAATTTCGACAATTCTTGTTGTACTTTCTTGAAGCTCTGCCTTTGTTTCTAAATCGATTTTGGAAGTTTCCTGTTCCAAGGACCTAAGAGAGAGTATTATTTTAAACTGATGGCCTATGTATAGCTCTGAATGATATTGGAAATAAGCTTATTCTATTACTTCGCGCGAGAAAATGATGGTTTGACTTTGCCTCCTTTAGGACCTGTGGCAATTTCTGTTTGTAGCCTTTCCACTTCTCTTTCCTTCTCTATAAGCTTTCTTCGGAGGGCTGTGACTTCATCCAAATTCTGTGACAAAGAAGAAATTCCATTATTACCTAAGTAGATATCTCATTGATAAAGAAAAAATATTTCCATCTCATGGAATGCCATGGTATGATAATTATTTTCAATCTCGTGCTAACCTTTGATTTGGTAATGTTTGGTGCAGTCTTTTCTAGTGACTGTGCCTTGTCCTCTGCCTTCTGAAGATCTTTCGATAATTTTGCATTTGAATTTTTCAAGCTCCTCTACCTTCTTCTGTAGCACCTTTGACTCCTGCTCGTTCAGTTCCAACTGGAGCTTAAGATCTTCTACATCCAACTTTTCATCCTTAGGCCGATGTTCTCCCACTTTTCCTGTTTCCACACCTTTACTTTTAGTTAAATCGGAGCGGGATTTCGAAGACATTTTCTTAATTTGAATGAGCAGTGTATCGTTTTCGTTCTCGATTCGGCTAATTTTTTGGCGAAGACTAGTAGCTTCTTCTTCAGCAAATTTGAGCTGTTCCCTAAGATCAGATTCTCGTTCCAGCGCGCTCTGCAAATCTCGCAGTGTTTTATGGGGGTCAAAATCAGGTGGCATCGAGGTGTCCTTTTCACTAGACAAAGATTTCACAAGTGGACCTTTTTTCTTCAATCCGGCTCCAAGTGAATTATCCTTGCTGGCTGCCTTCAGTTTGTCTATTTCACTCTTCGACTTTTTGAGCTCATCCTCAAGCTTCTTGATTCTTCCAGTATCCTGAATGCTCTCCAGTCTTTGTTCAAGTGTCCTTCATCTGCTGGATTGCTTCTCGCTTCTCCTCTTGCAGCTGGTCTATTTGTGTTTCTGAGGTGGTTAATTTTGATCTCAGGTCAGATATCTGACGCTGATAAGAGAGTAAAAAATTATAGCAAGTGCTTAATGAGTTGTGCATGAAAATAGCTATTGCAATGATATCCTTCCAATGTGAACAGATACCTGAAATATGTCAGGGTTAGGACGAGTGCTCAGCTCCGCCTCCAGTTCCTTTACTCGTGACTCCAAATGCCGTTGCTCATCTTTCAAGTCTTCGTTGGTAGTTGTTAGTTGGTTTACCTTTTGCTGTAGCCTCAGGTACTCACTCGACTAAAACCATTAAAAATATATAAAAATATTACGCCTGTATCCATTTACCGTTCTACCAGCCCATTGGAAATGATAGCTGCTAGTTATTACTTGAGGTCTGGGTGCATCTAGACTAGCAACACGCCTTGCTAGTATTTCTGCTTTCTCCCTTTCCAACTTATCACATTTCTCTTTGAGTCGATCCCGTTCCTTTTTCATATCTTCCACTTCCCACGAACTCATGCCCCCCACAGTACCTTCCATGACGTCTACCAGAGTAGTATCCGTCGTATCGGTGGCTGTAGTCAAGCTCATAAGATCATCCTCGTCCTCCCCAGGTTTCTTCTTCTTGCCTGTACTTTTCACCTACAATTAAAATTATTAAGTGAAAGTCTCACATACCCCCAGGTTACACATATGACCGCAGCGATGAATGCATGCCGTAGTGAATCTTTTCTTAGAAATATTTCAGTTTAATAATGCGCCAATTAACCTTAAACAATACCGTTTATACCTACATTAAAATATGAGCACTCCAAATAAGTGATTCGTCAGGAAAGGAAATATTTTTGATTTTTGATGTACTTACCGTGCTTGATCCTAGCCCTTCCCTTTGTTTTCCAGGATGAGCAATTTTAAAAAACCGTATCCAATATCCATATGATTTTGACATAGTTCTTTATGTTTTTAAACTTTTGCTCTAATGATTAGTTATGGAAGAACTTAATTGCTTAGTTTTTAAATGGGGCCTGCAGTTTTTGGTAGGGAATATTATTTGAAAATGGCGATTTTTGATGCTTTGCGTGCTAACTTTTACGGAATTGTCTCCAAAAAGATTTAACATAAGCAAGTGATTGTTATATTTTATGTTACTGCTTCCTATGAATTTTGCCTGTTTTGTAAGCACACATTCGTTCTCGTTTCAAGCAAAACATCTTGTGCGATCTGTGAATAATTTCCCCCAAAGTATTAAAAATAGTTTCTATTTTTCATTCCCTGATATTTTACCAAACGAGTTCATACAGTATTGCGTGGGTGCTTAAGAAAAATAAACGGAAGCTTCCCATTTTCTAAACTTTTCTGTTTGCTAGTCTTGTATTTCCATACTTTTGATTGTTTTTTGCATGTAAAAAAGTAGGACAAGAGAATCGATGGCTGTACAATTCATATTACTATTTCAATTTTCAAAGCTTTTAAAATCATACGTATGCCTATCATCTTACATAATGCAGTATGTCTGCCATTGAACAAATATGTAGCACATATTTTACCCAATTCAATTTGCTTTACTGCCGACTAGACTGCCGATCTAATGCATGTAGCTAATTCAGGGTCAACTATGACTATGGCTTATCGTACAAATGTCTCAACTGACTTTTTTAAATTGCTTACCGAAGGACGAGTAAACATATGCTAAAAATAGGTACCGCTGTCATGTCATGGGCGAAAACCCAGTATACATAGGTACCTATATTGTACCATTAGTAAAGATGTGAGGCTTTGTACAATCATGCTTGTAAAGTCTTGCGTATCTGTCAATGTACCTAATAAGCATCTAACAGTTGTATAGGTACCTACGTTATGATTTTGATAGAGTATTTTTACATCTCCGCTGATGTAAAAGACTGAAAAAATTAACCCAACTACCGAAAGTAGCTTAGGTTTATAGAAAAGTTTATGACAAGTTTCACAGGAGTTCCGTCTCATATTACCCCTTGACTTTAGTACACATCCAGATGCAAAATTTAGCAAAAATTTGTTGAAGCAGTGGTTATGTATAGATATTTATATAATTATAATAGCATTTTTTTCTTCCTGCCTCGTGTCGCGCTCTTGTTCGCTAACGAACCGAGAATAACGGAACACACACACGGCACTGAACTGAAACGGAGAAGTGTCAAAAATGAAGTTTGCAATGCATTTTACCTGTATGATGAAGGCAACATCTGCTGAAGAATCGGCTTCGGGTTCTGTTTCTTCTGAAGACTCTTGGTTCGCAGGAGTAACTTCTTTTACTTCCTGAATCAACAATCGCTTCTTTTTAGTCTTTTTCGGTTTTGCGGGAGCCTCCTCCATTGCGGCAGGCAAAGTAGATTCTGCAAGTTCCTTCTTTAATGGTTTTTTCAATGCGAGGTTAACTTTTGATGTTAGATCTTCCTGGGAGGTGGTGGAAACTGTGAGCTTAGGTTTCACCTTTGGAGAAGTAGGCATTGGAGACTTCTCCCTGGTCTCCCTGAAGGACGGTGTGCGTGATCTTGCTGGTGGAGTTGGACTGCTACTGATGTTATCATGCGTAGAATCTGTTCCACCGCCAAAGCTATTTGCTTTTCGCAGTAACTTAATTGTCACAGTTTCCGACGCTGAATCTGAAGTAAGGGAAGACGAATTTCCCGAGGAACTACTTTTAGACTCCAGCTCAACATCTGTAAGGTCAGTCGTTCGTCTTCGTGTAAGAGTTGGAGTATCTGAGAATAGTGAAAATGCATTAAAATTTAATTAGCATCATGCAACTCTAAGTAAATTATGGTGTTCCCCTCGAAAAGCACCATTGCACCATTTACCTGATGGAACGGATAAGGACTCCATTGCGGAAGAGGGCCTAGATGAAGCAGGTGACTCATCACGAAATCTGCTCAGTCTTTTAAAATCAAATTAACAGGCCCAAAGTTAATTAATAGTGGACGTTTCTTGTATTGTAAGCAATATAACACTATTTCCACAATACGTTAAACACAGTGACAACCATCCAGCTAAATTTTTATACTCTTCACTAACCTACTCCTTGCTTCGGATGAGATCGATGAGTACGGAGTACTATAGTCTTTGTAAGATTCACTGGAGGATCCAATGCCACTTGTGGAGGAAGAGGAGGTATAAGAAGATCGTGATCCTGAAGTCGCGTCTTCAGAGGAGGAGGAGGATAAATTATATCTCGACGATGATCGGCCTGAAGTATCTAATGAAAGGGTTGAGGAACTTAGCAAGGCCGCGGTGCTTTCCGTTGCCGTAATGTCTTCCTTCTTTACTGAATGCTCCTTGTATTCCCTAATGTAAATTATGTGTATGGTGTAAATATATTTTCATGGTAGCTCATATTTGTTTTATGTTCCGCAACATGCTAATACCAAGTAGTCCGAAAGGATTTACCTGAAGCAACGTTTGCACCTTGTCGGCCATCTCACCTGGGGATGAAACCCCAACGGACATAAAGGATCCTTTGCCATTTCTACTCAGGTAAATACTGCCTAGTTATTTAGTTATCGAGAAAAACTACTTATTAGTTTTAAACTGAAAATCTCGGTGCACTATTACAACGAGGCGCAAGGATTGCTACAAGAGCTAGAGTCTATACGTATTGGTGTTTTCTAAAAGTAGCACGAAACTGAAGTTTTCCGTCCTTGCCTCAAATACATATTGACTGAGACGATAATTTTTCTATAAAATTCATACTACCCTAGTATTATTAAATTTTACTGCCATAATTTTCCTTCATTTATGAATTACGGTTTCCTCCTTTCACCGAATACTCTTTCCGTTACGTGTTTCCGTTGATCCTCACATTCCCCGATTCTAGTATGAAGGTTCAAAGATATATCCGCTTCAGTATCACCGAGCATGAGCATGGTCGTATCACTTAATCCAACACTAAGGATGAGCCCAATTTTTTGCATTCAATCCCAATGACCTAATTCACCAAAAGATGAAGAAAGCGAACTATCCTTCTCCTTTTTGCTCGGAACAAGAATCCTACACTGAAGGTGATACATAATATTATTTTAGGATCACTCAACAAAACACTAAAACTTTTCTTAATGATGAAGATGACTATGACAAATTTTATCTTTCACAAAAAGACAATATCCGGACTTCTGGAAGGAAATCTACAGAGGAAGATTGAGGCAAGACGGAAGGAAAAAATTTAAGAATAAAAATGATAAAAATATAAAAAAAAGTTCGTGTGTGCAAAATAGTAGACAAGGTTCGAATTCTATATTCTATATCGGATAGTGTGTCGTCTTTCGTATAACTATATGGAAAGTGCAATAAGCTCAAAACTTTCGCTTATGCAGCGTGTTAATAAGTGCACAAGCGAAAAATAGTAGTAACTAAGATTACATTACAAAAGAACGGACGAAAGTAGAATGAGAGCCGAGGATGTTGAAGAATGCAGGAAAGCCATTATCCATATGTATTACTTAATCATGCTCGAGAAGCGTACTTTACTTTCCCTTCTTCAAGCCATAAACTTGGGTTTATCAACATCATGGTAAGACATATTATGCTTTGTTTGCATAGGCAGCTTTAATATAGAGTGCGTTATGTTTGGAACATAAAAAGGCTGTAAATAGAGTGCATACGTCCGAGAAATAGTTCTGCAAAGATCTAAAATTAGTACTCAGAATATGATTTTTTTTCTAGAGAGCTATAGACGCGTTGTTGCTTTCCGAACACTGAACTGGGCTGTATATATTGTAGCTGGATGTAGGTGGATAAAGTTGTAGGGTAAAATTCGGGATGCATAACTCAAGCATATTCCGTTCTTTTAAGTCAAATTCATTCCCTCCAAGTTGGAACGTTAGAACTCATCTTGTTCGGGTTTCTGCTGTTGGAAGACCTAAATGCAGGAGTTACATAGCCATTTATTTATACAGTTTCTCTTTTCTCTTGGCCAATAATGTACTCATTTTACGTCGGCTTCCTTGCAACTCTTGTAAATAAGTATGTAGTTACATAGCTACATATACATATACATATGAGGAGATGTTTATGGTAATGGTAGAATCTATAAACCCAATGTAATGGTAAGATGCGAGTTCCGTTCCGGCTCATCACCTTTGCACGCCGTTGTCGTCGTCATATTTACGTGCGTGGTATGTAAACCGTAAACCTTCCACTTTTTTAAGATGTGAAGCTTGGTCACAGCAGCTTCGGAACCAACTTGTGGAACCACTTTCAGTTGACTTCTTTTGACGAGACGATTCTAGCCTTGCTTGCTAGTATAATACAGTGTGTCATTTTTACACATATTAACACTCTGACACCAGCCACATCAACTTCCAACTTTCCTTCAGTTTGAAATTTTTCAATTACTGTAACATGGCATAGGCTTGGTTCACTAACCAATTCATACAGTTCTTTGTATAATACCAACAAATGACTTTATTTCGTTCCTCGTATCTTCATCAGTAATGAAATGAAAGCAGCATAAGCGTTGGCACGTAAAGGAAAACAGTTCAAACTTTTTGTTTGTTGATACCTAGCCAAATTAAAAATAAAAAGTAGCAGTAGTGTTGTAGAATGTATGGTGACATATTGGGTAGACTGAGAATTCTTTCGTTTTTATAGTTTTTCGAGCATCATCATTGTAGTACAAAAACTAGGAAGGGCATTACGACTACATTGCCACTGTCACTACAGTGAAAAATGGCACGGCAATAATGCATGATGTGATGTGTACTTGACTGTAACAAAACTCTGAAAAATTCATTAATACACTTACTGCGCCTCTAAGGTAATTGATCCCAGAAGTTCTGTGACGAATTATTCCCGAAATGCAATCTATAAATGCCTACACAAAATAACATTCGCGTGCTTCACAGGGTTCACTGATGATTATTTAGGCTTAGTGGCTATCGAGATTTAATGAAAAGTAGTAACTGTCATTGAGCACGAAAAGAAAGGATACCACACACTAATTATAGGGTATTAAATATATAAGAAAATATTCAACATTTATTACAAGTTGTATGTTATATAAGTCTCTGCCAAAACTTAAACATGTTTAGAAATGCCTTATTTACAAATGCTCATACTAAAAACTTATGCAATACAAAATTTAAAAATAAAAGTACCAATACAACAGGATGTTAATTATGTAGTTACATTCCGATTTAACAAACTGTAGATACGAAGTGTACTTAAACTCTCGTTTTAAACATTTTTCCATACTTCACATTTATTTTTCATCCTTGAATAGCAAGATGTACGGATTTCTTCTTCTTGTTTTTGGGAAGGAGAATAGGAACTTTAAACACCGCTCTGCAAATGTAAATTTAATACAAGAAAAATATCAAGTAAATGAAAAATGATCAACTTAGCTATAAGAATGCAAATAAAAGAGAAATATTCAGAGGCAAACAAAATAATTTGCAAAGTTTAAACTTACTGGCATGTGGTACAAATGGGGCTAAAATTGCAAAAAACTAAAAGGAAACAAAATAATGCATTTTTAAATTAGTAAAAACATTTAATGAAATTATAATACAATTAAATAGTTGTAATATCTTACTTGATAGACACACACTACATACAAATCCTTGATCAATTAATTTGCGATGGCAGAAACATGCTGCTCGGTAGTCCACTGGAACAGGAGGTGGAAGTGCCAGTTGCTTTCGCAGGGACACATCTGGCAAAAAGACCCACTGAAAAATTAAAAATCCATTTCAATTTGATATGTTATAATTTACATATAAGAAATAGAAATAGCAAATCAATAAACTATTCTGGCTGCCTAACCAGCAAATACTGCAATAAGCCAGTCAATTGAGGTGGCCTTAAGTAAATTCCTCCAGTGATGTCTGCTCCTTGGCTCAGCAGTGTTGCGTACGGTCCCAAAACGCATGCATCAATTATGACACCCTAAATAATCCATTTAATTTTTTTTAATTAAAAACGTTAATGGTTGAGGTTTAACAAAGATAAATTTCAAAATAGCTGGCAATGCGTTTTCCATTTTCATACCATTTTCTGAGCAGTAAAAAATACGTTCATAAAGGACATGTACTGAGCAGTTGATTCTGAGCTTCCAGATACCACAAGTATTCGCGAAGTAAGTTTTTGTCCAGGAATTAACTCTCGTTCTTTCCTATAAAATAAGGAAACATTAACTGAATAATCATGTTTAAATGTTTATAAATTAGAATCTTGTTTAATTTTACAAAACAATTGAGAACTTCAAAAATAAAAGTAGTATTGTAATGGCTTTAATGAGTACCACCCCTTTCTTTTATACAAAATGTGCTAACTAATACCATAATTCATTTTAATATTATAATAGAATATTTTACCTATTGATATAGCAAAGGGCTCGCCCTAAAGCACTGGCTAAACATGTTGCATAATTTCCACTTCCTTCCGAACCCGAATCCACATTTTTGAATGCATCACTCTTAATAAATTCTTTTATTTGGTTTCGAACACATTGCTCTAACTCCAAGAAGATTTCATACTGCCCATCAATTTGTCGAATAGCTCGTGGAGCAACACCTTCCCTGACTTCCTGAGGGTAGAGAATGTGGCTATAAAGAAAATAAATTACAGTGAACAGTTTAAATTAGAAATCAACTAGTGGTAGAGTTGAAAGTTGTACTTCTAGACTCATATTGTGGACGAACGAAAACAAAAAAATATTTTAAAAAAGAATGAGGAATACCTCTTATTTATGTGCGACGTGATAACGCAAACTTGATTTGCTGCTTGTAACATTAAATGAGCATTACAAAATGTAAGTACTGAATCCACAATGTCGCAAAACTGCTTTGGATTCGAATCGCTGCGAATATATTTCTGAGCCGGGTTTACATCGATCACCACAACCAGAAGTTGTCTTTCCTCTTCCATCATTTCTGATGTAATATTAAAAAGTTATAATTGAAACTTGCAGCAATGTAATTAAATACTTCGGGAATTCAAACTTCTCAACGTTTTCAAGCTGATGATCTCCACATTTTATCAAGACGTGTTTTCCTTTTTGATACCCTTTTTAAGGGTTTGTCAGCCAAAAC
>JAHZND010002873.1:0-17835 GCA_027744115.1 Acrocyrtus sp. NNG-2020
CCAATTCACTCCTACAACGATACAAATTAAATCCCCAAATTTTATTTTAAATCCATCGTAGTTGCTAAAAAATCTTCTACACACATTTATCATGTTGTTAAACCTACAAAAAATTAATGTACAGCTTTCCACATGGACTGCCGTGCTAAAAGGATTTATCTTTCTTCCCGCATAATTAACACCTGCTCATTACGCACACGTCAATCGCCTTTTTTAGGTGACATAAACTCAATTGACTGTAAACTTGCTAAATGGACTCTTTCAAAACTTGAACTTAACCAATCGCATTTCTCGCAAAAAATAATAATAATCTCTACGTGCTAAATGTCACTTTTGTTGCACGGTATATATATGTCATGTTCATTCCTTTCAAGCTGCTGCGGCTGATTTTTTTAATTTTCAAAAAATGCAGTGCAACTTTTTTGCTGCACTGCACTACCAACACTAACTACTCAAAAGAAATAAAAAAACGGGACGTGTGCTATAGTCCCAACATCCAAACAGTTACACAAGAAAAAGAAATGGAGAGCGTAGCGTCAAGCATGCTAAGAAAAATCAGGAGAACGAAAAGTAGTTAAACTGACTAAACAATACACTTCATTAGCGATTGTTGTGAGGGAAGAGAGAGAACTACATCATTTTTAGTTAGGTAGAGAATGTCATGTCGATTGTCAAAGAAGGTGTTACACATTTTCCCTAACCTCTCGTGCTTTTTACTTTGTTGCGGCCATTCCTGTTGGAATTAAGCAGTTTAGAGCTGAAAAAGGCTAAGAGGATTGTCGCCGTTTTTAATCTTATCGCAGCAGAACAAGGCATATTGTATTGTCCTAATTGTAGATCAAGGATGTTTCTGTAGTTTACTACGATAATTGTTTTTTTTATTCATTCTGTTCGAGCAAACAGCCTGTTTTTCAGTTTTAAATATCATTATCATTTGACTATTGCACAAGAGTTTTAAATAAAAAATTTGCCACTAATTCATTCAAAAGTACACGGGCTAATAATCCTACTTAACCTTGCAAGGGAAATTAATCTAGGCTTGGGTTACGAATTACGATTGCAAAGTTTTACGAGTAGAGAAAGGATTTAAGGATTAAAGGATGCTAAATGCCAGCTCATTCATTTAAATGACTTTCATTGAAAAACCACATTTTAAGTGGACCTTCAGAAATCAAACCGTCTTTTGTAGTTCTTTATTGAATAACGCGAAAATTTTCCATTGTCCTTTTGGCGTTTTCCACTTAATAGATTTTTTATTCTTTTGTGTAGTCCCGGCTGTTGGCTGTATCAAATTGAAAGTTTAAAGTCAATTTATACACTTTTTTTACTAAACTGTCTTGAACAATTCGAGACAAGGCATAGACCGCATAAGACATAGACATAGAAAAAGAGGAATGGTATCTGTATTCTCTAATGATGGTCATGAACGATAATAAAAACTGGTATTTAGGCAGCTTGCGTAAATGCATTATCATGCGGACACCTTCTCCTTCTTTTCATTCATTTTAATCCTTTTTTTCTTGATTAATTTAGTGCACTTCATGGTTAAAGGCAAATGACTTTTGTGGGCTGTTTTGCAATGATATATTTCTGTTAGTGGTGAGAAGTTCTTTTTAAAAAAACAGTCAATATTGAAATGTTTGTCTTAGCAAGTTCTAGTTCAGCTGCTATCTCAATCAGAGACAAAAAATTGAGCTTTTTTTGAAGGAGACTAATTAGCCCTCATATCATTGCAAAATGAGAATTTTCATTTAGAAACATATACAAGTTCAGAGCTACAACTTCCGATGCAATTTTAAAATCTGTACATTTTATGGTTTGTAAACAAGTAGGCGCTTTAGAACAGGCAGTTCTAGCTGTGGTCTGCATTATCAACTTTCTTCGATCAGCATATCAAAATCTTTTTTCTACAAGAAACATTCGATTCCTTGCTATCTGATTTGACTTTTAAAATTATAAATCAATACAAAGGAGAGAGCCTTCTACATCTATTTACTCAGTAATTTTTTAAATAATATCCTTCCTTATCTGGCGATAATAAAAAAGCAGTGTAATTAGTTTTACCTGACGTGAATGCATAATATAATCCACCCCTAACCATACTTGAAAAATAGGATTGTAAAACAAGTGCACTTGAAAAATTCATCTTTCCAATCTACAATTTTTTTTACCTTAATTGTTAATCAGCCAAGTTTACAACTTAAGCTCAGTAATGTGATTTATTTTTTTTTCATTTCCAGGGCTTCATTTGCTTCGTGGCTCCTGATGAACCTACTTATAGTGGTGGTGCCTCGGTACGGAGCCTACCAAATGATCATCACCGGAGCCTTGATGCTCCTCACCGATGTACTGTACTATCTTCTGATACCAAGCAAGCCTCTCGTGATCCGATTCGAGGATAAGTTCCTCATGTTCAAGTTCGGCTGGTGTTTCTGGCTTGTTATGGTAGCCGGTAAGTGCTCGCGACCAAAAAGATACATTAAAAGCATCTAATTTATTGCTGCTGAGATGCACATTTCAGCAAATTCCAAACTACTTCAGGTTCACTGTTCACTAGGTGCAGACTAATAATGGCATATACAATATTGTAATTAGGTGCAAAACAGGTGTAATTTCTTGGGTAACTGGAGGGAAAAAATTTGAGCAAAAAATATATTCAGGTTTTTTCTCTCCATCTAAAACTGACGGTTATCGGCAAAACTGAAAGATAATTATTATGGTTGAGTAGCATATATATGCCAGAAGCACAATATATTTAACTACTGGTAGGGAGTGCTCTATTTTAATTGTGGAATATGAATTTATTTATGTTATAGTCTGAGTGATGAAGCTGCACATGCATGGTATTTTTCAATATGTGATGTAAGAGGAGGATGATAAGTTGATTGTGGCTCTCCGCAAACTTGCCGTATTTCTTCTTCTATTACGAGGAGTGTGTAGAAGTAGCAAATGATAAAAAAAAGTAAAAGGGAAAAAATGTTTTATGGATGAGGTACCCGGAAATGGTACAGACTTATCCTTATATGAGCAACGAGCTTGCCCCTCTCAGCGCAAAAACATGCCAGCTATCAACTAACTTGCAGTGGCGTCTGGTGTACAGAGAATCTAGTACAAAGGAGAAAAATGATATGAAAAGAGTAAACTAGATCTGAATCTTACAAAGGACATCCCATCGTGATATAATTTGCATTGCTTCATCACCTAAAAACGCGTGTGCGTGTTCTTGGCTGTACAAGATAAAAATGTGCATAAAGTGGAGGCTAAAAGTAATACGCGCTTCTCTACTATCACCATTAAAAGCGCCCGCACTTAAAAGATTTTTACTGGATTTTCATTCTTTTCAAAGTAAAAAATGTACATTTTCTCTGAGAACATTAGAAAATTATTACAGAAAACGAGCTACAATAATTTTTCATCCAGACATGATTAAATCTGGGCGTTTTCTCGTTCAGGTGCTCAACCGTATTTTCGCATTTCTTCACGTTCACTAGTACAGTTACGCATCCCTCGCTAACAAAATTATTTTTTATTGAATGAATATATGCTTCACCGCAAAATTCCCAAAAATTGTTGGCTAAAACAGAGCACAGCAAAGCAAATCATGAAGTGTGTGTACCCACTTCACTCACTTCAATATTTAATGCAGGCATGACTCAATTGCTTTGCATCGTGCCAAAATAATTACTGTCAAATCAGCTCGGGTTGATTTGTGGCTTTGGATAGGATTTGGGAGAGAAGTGCCCTGCTGCTGGTGGATGATGTACAAACTACAATTGTATGAGAAAAAACGAAATCAATCTGAATCAATGAGTGAGTCAAATGTGGGTGATGATGGGAACGCTGACGCTGAAGCTGTATCCTGTTTAAGAGCGAAATTTTTAGACGCACTTGTTTATTATGAATATGAATGCAAAATTTTGCTCGAAAATTGGACGAGGTACTGGACTTCATTCATCTGGCGTTTTATACCTTTGTCACTGTTGTCTACTTGCAAATATCTCCACTTTATGATTTACCTGTAATACTGAACGTGATCGTGACCTTGGCATTCCCACATCAGTATTGACTCAGTAAAGAGATTCTTCGGTAGAGGAACAAAAATTTTTGCTGAGGAGTACGTGATACGTGACATAAAGTCCATAAACTGAATTTACCTTGTGTCCGTATCTTCAATGACTAATATTTTTTCAAATTCGCCGAAAGACAAAAATGCTAATCAGTGAAAAAGATCAAACCAATACAATTGTTCTGATAAGGGGAAGCAGCAAAATTTCATTTAACTTTTTTAGCCGACCTTATAAAAAAGATGTCATCGAGATTGTTTTCAATAGACAGAATTGAGTTAGGAAGAAGTTGCAGACACATTATTATCGGCGGGTACAAGAGTGAACAGAGTTCTTGGCAGTTGCGAAGCGTGTTGAGTGTGGACGGCGGAATGGAGGATGTGCCTATGTCTTTAGATATACGAGCCTATTAACTTATGTAAATGTATTCGAACGTTTGTCAGCTAAATATTGTCATGTTTTTGTCTCCGCTCAAGGTTCCCTTTGTTTTATCGTTGGAGCAATCATCGCCACCGTCGACTTAGTCTATCCGCACAAGTTCTCGACGATCCTCGAGGTGGACTATGGCACTCCGTTTGACAGACACGTGATTATTGAGGAAAGCCACTACACTAGAAGAAAAAAAGGAAGTACGAAGCGCTCACTCGAGGAGCCGGAATCAATGGGATTTGGCAGAAAATTGTTGAGGTTTGAATTCCGCATTGAAATGAAGAATGGCAGTGGGATAATGAGTTATTTTAAAAAATGAAATTTGATATACTTGCCAGAACTCTGTCGAAGAGAGACAAGAACGACGACTCTGAGCCAAGACTATCAAATGGCGTACTCAACCAGGGCTTCGAAATGGATCCACCCAAGTCCCCGTGGAGGTATCCGCACATGATGTACAAGCCGGACGGAACGCCAGTTCGTCCCGCTTTGCAAAATGCATTCGCACGTAATCCTGCACTTGCGAGACTCGCTGCACCACTCCCCACAAAATCACCAAAATCAGTCAGCTTCCGTAGACAGAGTCGCCTGGAGCAAACGTTCACTGTACATAATAATATCCCCTCTCTTTTCACTATTTACTTGCGCTTTCAAGTATCATACAGCACGTCCCAATTTTTTTGGCACGCACAAGCTGTCTTGTATGTTTTTGCTTGCCTTTAGCTCAACTCATTCTCGATTTTTCTGAGATGCACTCATTTTCAAAAATAATTCTTTGCTTCAATTCACCTAAATGAAACTGTGTCAAGCAGGTATAATTGGTTAAAAAAAGTCAGTGTGGAATTTGAAACCAACTTCCTGATTTCTCTCTAGGTTGATCCATTAAGACTCAAAAGAACTGATTCCAGCGACTCCGCATCTAGTAGTAGCTCTTCAGGGATTGGACGAGATCCGAAGGATGAGTTACCTAACTTTCAGGCAAAACATTTTTTTCCATTTTCGCCATTAAATTTTAAAACTCTTGCTTTGCTGTGCTTACTACACCTACAATTCCTAAACTTGTGCCTATAAGTCCGTTCCTCGCATCCATCCACCGACTACCTTCTTAAACCTTTTTCTGTCGAAGCGTGTACAAAATTAAAATGCTAACTGAACTTTACTAAATGTTTATATTCAAGCGTATTTTTACCCAATAATAATTATCTCCAAATTTTTGCTTTTGTTTATAGCAAACTACGCGCAACTAATACTTTCTAACTCTTTCTGGCTTTCAAAAAAATCTCGCAAAATGGAAATGCAGCCATGTAAAATAAACTGTAAATGGAATTGTGCACAAAAGTTATATGAAATTGGGCACAACTAGCCTAGCAAAATTGTAACTGTGTTTCTCTTCTCTCCTAACAGAGCCAATTCAAGCCTGTCGAGCGCACTAATTCCCAACAGTCGGGCTCATCCATTTCCAGCTTTGGCCTAGGACTGCTTAGCAGAATCAGATTCGAGGAAGGATCCAAAGAGCTCTGGAATTCTTCTCACCCACAAACCCATTTCCACGCAACCCTCTGGAGGAGCTGACGACGATGACGATGACGCCAGCCATTTGCCTCTCGCCAGAATTCAGTATAAAACAAAACACATGGGACTTTATCAACTTCCGCGGGCCTCCATCGAAAGAAAGAGCAGTAGTGAAGAGGAATCCTCTTTCTCATCCCCTCCCAGCAGAAGGGACTCGAGCAACTCGGAGAAGAGTAGGTCCGGCTCCAGTGGATTCAGTTCTACTAGCTTCGACCTGTCCAGTAAGAAACGGCCGGGTCCCGATGGCCACGAAACACAAGCATCAAGGTAAAACATGACGTGACTTAGACTTAAATAAAAATTTGCATCAGAAAATTTCAAATTCCCAAATTCTCTACAATTTCTTCTTATTACAGGAGAGCGTCCAACGAGAGCGTTGGCAGCAACAAAGTCCCACCAAAGGACTCAGGATGGTAGTAGCATTATTTAATTAATTTGTTTGCACATAAAACTAAAGTAAGTATAATCCATTTTATTAAGTTGACTGTTTTTAAGTTAAACAAAATCAAAGACTGGGAAGTACTTCATTGTAAGTAATTCGTCGTTGACGCTGTGAGTATACATTTGCAACTTTATAAAAAAGTGTGCGCACGCAGTAGTAAAAAAATATACTATGTAAGGAAAAGAAATAAAATAAAACTACATAGATGCATCTTTTTTTGTTAATTTAAAGATTAATTATATAACTTAAATAATTTTTAAATTAAAGGTAATACTTTACAAATGATACGAGTATTTTTAAAAGAATCTGTGATGACTTTACCGATGTTTTTTTTAAAGTGTAGACTACCTGTGCATTATACATATGTATAGCTGTACTAATTAATTGTTTTTGTGGGACAGTTAATTATAATCTTTTTCCCATTGTGTTTACAACTTCCCAAGTGCCCATTTTTGTCGCAATGCAAATCTGAGAGTTTTCAGTCTCAGCGTAACGTTTTAGTATAAAAAGTATTTAAATAGCTTAAATTAATAGAAATACATTCATTTAAAAATGTATTTTAAAAAAATAATCACGTGTACTTTATGCTTCCACATTTGTGTGAAAAAAATAAGCTGAAGTGTAAAAAAAACTTATTTCATCCCCTTCTGCCATATTGTCCACATTTAATTTAAAAACTTAATTTAATTGTTGATACTCTTCCTTTATACTTTTTAAAACTGAGTAGATGCCGTTGTTCTAAATGCTGAGTAATTGTAATTTAAAATCTCCTTCAATGTACTGTTTACTGTTTGCTAATTGTGATGTATTTACCCTTGGTCCCTACCTTTACTCTGCTTCATTGTACCCTTTTTTTAATCTTCCGCTTTGCCGTCGCAAGGTATTTAATAAGTTATTATATTGTTTCGCTCGTGTAGTCGTGATCTATAGAGCCGACACACATGAGAGGTAAGAGGAGAGAGATGCATTTTTTAGTTTTTTCTTCCTGGTCTTACGGTTTTCATATTTTTATTGTTTGTATTTTTATTTCTTCAGATTCACTAATTTGAGTTGTGTTCTCTGAGATGGGAACGTTTTATTGATATGAATGTTTTATTTTGTAGAGAGCTCTGTGCAAATCTTTATAAACCTGATAGAGAGAACAATGGTGAAAATAAATTATGATTGTTTTTCCGAAAAAATTGATTGAGAGAGTGGAAATGTGCTTGTATTGATTTTTCTTCTTGGAACTGTGCATAATGGAAAAACATCAAGTTTTTGCTGCATGGAGATGGTGTACGGAGAAAAGTGTACTTTGATAAACCAAAAGTGTAATTAATGAATGTTGTTTACTCGCTAACAAATGTATAAGTAGAGCCAGAGGTGCAGAATAATAGTTATCTTTTTACTTTTGCAAATTTACTTCCTGCCAAATATACGAACTTTAATTTTGTACTTGAGTCACGAAAATTTAAAGACATTGTCGGATAAACAATATTCGATATCGTGTACTTGAAAAACGAAGACATAAGTAGCAAAAGTGGTTCTGTGGTTGTAATCTTTCCGTGGAAATTATTAATCGCTGTTTGACATAATGCTAATGAGAGCCAACAAAGCCATCCCAACTATGATCACTACGGCCCCATTGTTCTTCTTCTTTTTTGGTGAGCTCTTGCTAGGTTTCCTCTTGGATGCTAATTCCGAAGGGCTCTTTCGGAGTTTTGGCTTCGACTCTTTTAGAATTCCTACATTTTCATTGATTTCCGCTTCAGATTTTACTCCACTCTTCATTTTGTCTCCTTTCGGTTTGCATACATCAAACTCACTTCTTCGTCTCAGTTCAGCCACCAAATTACACATATTGCCCTCAAATGCATCTACAGACAAGGTCGCATCCACTGGCACTACCGTTGTTGAGCTGGAGCTCAAATTCGGGTCATCGTTGGTAACGCTTACGTGCATACTCCTTTCCGCGTTGTCACTTTTCTGCAGTAAAGATTGAGAGCGTTGCAGTCGGCTTTCGTTTCCAGTTCTCGCAGGTTGATTATTATTACTGACAGGCTGCTCAATTTTTCCTACATTCACCACCGAGTCATAAGCCTGCAAAAGCGCAGCTTGAGCCCGGTTATTTCTAGGTCCATGATCGGAATCGGTGTATCTGGAGCCTCGGCGTTCCATAGATCGGCTGACTCGAGGGCCAGGGATTCTTGATGGAGACTTTGTGTTTATGTGACATCCTCGATGGTCAATTCTTGTTGATGCAGTATCGCTTTCAGTACGTTTAAAGTAATTGGCTGGGTCCTTTGGAATTCGCACACCTATTGCAACAGGAATTCGAGAAGGCGACTGCCTTCTTTTGAAGTGCAGGTTGCCAGACTGAGTTTGATTGACATCCATATTTCTCGTTTCTACATCCAACTTGGTTTTAGGTGGACAGTCAACTCCAATTTCATATGAATTTGGGCTACAGTTTGAGTTTACGGCATCCTCTTGTACACCGCCTGCCCTAGGAGTGACTACTTGACCTTCATCAGTTGACTCAATTGACTTCATGCCATAACTTTGAAAAATCCTTGAAGGAGATCGTCCTCGATTGCGATAGGCTTTATTTCCAGGGAAACCTACCTTTACAGCACTACAATCACTCCCTCGGACTGGTGACAACCTTGAGGAACCCTTATCCCACGGTGGCACGCAACTTCTTCCTAAAGGACTCCGGGAAACGGAATGTGATCGATACGTTTGGGAATACGATTTTACTGGCTTGGGCATTGAAAGGGGACTAATTTGATGGATAAGGGCGTTGTTAGGATTGGAACGTCTGTTGCTCTTGCTTCTAGACTTACGGGGCAAAGGTAACATTTCTTGTGTTGGTGCTGCAGCTCTCCAGTTAAGTTCATTGCGGGTTTCTGGTATATCCAGTGCTGCGCAAGAACTTAAAAATACAAGCTACAGAAAAAAATGATACAATAAAATTGTTAAATACAGAAACGAGCTCATTATTTTTCACTGAAATTTGGAACAATTTTTCTCGAAAAGTCGAAAAAGTTTAAGCGCAGTATACCTCTATGTTTTCAACATCCTTCAATCCAGACGTAGATGAGCTATATTTGGACATAGCGATTTAATAATTTTTTGTGTTATTTGGAGGTAGAAATATGAAAGAGTAACTGCTAGGACTATGCATGAAAAACAATATAAACATTTCTTTCAAGATAAACTACATAAACTCATATAACTGTACAATATGACGTTTCGCTGCAGTCGTGTTCTATGGAATTGAGCATTTTACAGCTAAAGCACTGGAAATTGTTTTTCTTGAAAAATCATGGTAACGTTCATGAGTATACAATAATGGAGAGAACAATAACTAATGCGTTATGCTACTAAAATTAGGTAGCTTTTGCAATTTGCTGAAAAGTCAAAACATTCAGCTTCAGCTTTTAAGTTAAAGTTGTCTCAATTTACCCCCAATTAGACATTCATAATACATATCTACACCGTCATTCATACATCGCTTCCATTATTGGAACCATGAAAAGCTCCAAACTTTCCAGATATCTCTCTTAGGACTTTCTTTCAAGGCACAAATCTTGTGAGATAAATAGTGAAAAGTAGCTCTCATATACGAAGTAGAGAACGAGAAAGAAATGAACGTGGTAATAGTAGCAAAGCAAATAGCATTCATATAACTCGTATCGAAAATGTAAAGGGATATGAGTATATCCATGATCTAAGCATACCTAATAGTATCAAACTGCTGTTGATTTATTGTCTCAAAAAGCTAGTTAATTTTCATAGGTATTTGTATTTTTTATTATCTACTGCATATTTCACTACTGTATGATTAATAGGAAAATTTTACAATCGGAAAATATTTACAGAAAAGAGGTACGTACATAAGGTACATAAGCTATTTTTTGAGAAATTGAAAATAAATTAAGCGACTGCACGTTCCAAATTAGGTACTATATGCTGAATACTAGCCAGCTATTGTTAGCAAAGAAAAGCAATCTAAAATGTCAAGGATCAAGTAATTGCTAATAAATGACAGTTTATTTGAAAAAAAAATTATATCTTTCCACAATTGATTGATTACATTATTGCTGCCTAATAGCATTTAGTAACTAGTTTTACTGTCTGACAGCAAGTTTCAATTTATTTCCATTTCATTTCACTCTCTAGATAGCTGTATTGATCCTGTCCAGCCCCCACCTTATGATATGTATCAATACCAGGACAAGTAAAAAACCAAACAAAATCGGTGGCTACAAATAAGAAATAGTAAGATAGACATCAGTAAGAAAAATTTCGACGCGTGCGGCCACTACCTGTTTGTTCACTTCAGAAGAAAATACAGAAAATAAAATGCTGAGCAAGCGAGTTTACAAATTTTTCGCTTACGTTGTCCCTCTGGCATGCCACTTAGGGAATACTGCCATTTACCTGGGATAATACAGATAATCTGCTAATTCGGCGAGCTAAAGAGTACAGACTCAAATTTAATGTAATTATAGTACTCATATGGTTCACTTTTCTTGTCCAGCGATGTTTGCTGGAAAAAAGAAAAGACGACTTTATATTAGTGTTTGTATTCGCATTGTTATGCTTTGGATTGTTTGAGATATTTATGCTATTTGTCTACCTTAAGGACGAAACAATCGCGGCCGTCAACGGGATCATAATTTATTTACGTTTTATACACAGTAAGAATCTACTTAATTGTAAGTAGGCTGCGTATTTATCGAAAAACTGTATTTTGCATTATAAGCATTTCTAATATTATTATTATTTCCAGGAAAATATTTTCCTAGACATGATGCGGATTCTTCAAAACTTTCTACGCTGATAGAAGTTGCAATTATTTTGCCAGCTGTTTACTTGGGCATTTCCGTTATTTTAACGCTGAGCTTTTATCTACTTGCCCCCACTGCCCCAATTTTCCCTCGGTCAGCACTCCCTGACAAAATCCCTTGGATTTTGGAATTACTCGTATTCCTTTACATTTTCTATGCGAATTTAATTTGTCACTATTACGTCTACTTCTTTCTCGCCCTTTACTTCATATATGGGAGCTACTTTCCACTATTTATCTCACGAGATTTGTGCCTTGGAAGAAAAGTCGTATTTGTCTGTGGATGAGCTTCGGAAGAATCCTTCAAATTTGAGACATGCTTACAGAAGTGCATATATTTTGCAAGAGAGATTTCTGGCAAGTTTGGAGCTTATCATGGTTCCAATGGATGCCTGGACAAGGGATATATCTATGACGGCTGTCTGTTTGCTAATGTTTAACTGGGGCAAGCTGAGACCCCTATTTTTAACTGTTGTGGCGATAACATGTTTCCTCGCATTTTTCTTCTGGTGTGTGATGCTGTTCACTGGAGGGCTTCTTCACCTTCACGGGAAAAGAACTTTAGACTCGTGGAAGTACCACGAGGACAAGTGGAACCCGAATGAAAGGAAAGTTATGAAAAGGTTTCGGAAATCCTGCCAACTTGTTATGCTCCATTATGGATCCACATACAGGATTAGAAAGGTGACTATTCTAAGGTATATAACAGGAATCTCAGTTGGTGTTTGCAGAATGTTGCTTATAATTAAGAAATGTTAAGTTGTGGTGTTGGCTGATGTTACTTGTACTAAAATAAAATAAAATCTCAACACAACCTTTAATTTATGTTTTGCCCAGCAGTTTGTCAGTAGTCTCATAGCTGAGTTGAAAGCTCTACAATGATATGCATGTGATGTATTGTGCAGTGCAATGCACATGAAAAATTGAATCAAAAAATTTCATACTATGGTACTTTGACGGGTTCAGAAACTTAGTAGACGGGAAAGCTTACATCATGAAGTTAACACTATTTCGATGAAATTCCTAGTCTGACAGCTCTTTCTCTTATCAAAGAGAAAGAAATTACTTTCCCTTCCTCACTATGTATTTATAGAAAAAATAATAAACGAGCACTTAAAACAGTTTAACGGAATTAAAACACAAATGTTTACTTTTCTTGAACCAATAAAAATGTGAGACACAAACCGGAACCTAAGTTATTACTCGTAACTGATATAAAATCATTGCAAACGATTAAAATTTCTAAATTTCTATGATGAACGAGTCGTAAAGCATTACGGTAGCTTTTCTTTGAGGTTATCAGTTATCACAAGTACACAGTACAGTACACAAGTAACTAGTAATCATAAAGATACAGGCTTACAAAACAACATACAAGTAACTGTATGTATGTACAGTATGGTATGCTAAGCCACCAAATTGTTTTAAAACTATATATTTCGAATTAATTACATTACAATCCCAACTGAACTTACTTTCTGTATTCTATATGATGCACAGATAAGAAATGACAATTTATAGCTCAGTAACATTGTTGTGTAACAATTGCGCAAAATTTAATTTAATTAGAACTTATGCGAATAAGATACAGATACGAATATTTTACGCGCTAGTACGCATTTTCGTAAGGTATAGTTAGTAGCGTTAAAACGGGATTACGCAAGATCGGAGCCAAACGTAGTCGAGCAAAATACTTTTTATTTAGTATTTTGAAAAGTACTGCAGGTCAATACGCACATTTCTATTGCAGAACCAGAGAGAATGGCATTCACAAAGCCGCAATTTTAATTACTTGGGATTCGGATATTCGTTAAATGTTTTACAACATGACGGTTTGGCCCCGATCTGATTTGGGCATGATACAAAAAATCTCACTATCTTTCACAACGGAAGCAAGTCTACTAAATTAATTTTTGGTTGTGTCATGCTTTCTGGGAAATAGCGAACTAATTTATCAAACAAGCGACTTCGACGCAGAATCAGATCATCTTCCTCTGTCCGATCTAAATGTTGAAAATCTTGTGAAGACGAGGCTGTCTCTACAACACTTAAGTCTTGACGACCTTCCCCCTCTTCTTTTGCGAACAGTAATAGTGTCAGTCTCTGAAACTGTAATTATAAAAAGAAATATAAAACCCTTCCCATACTTCATTGGTTTACAATTTGTAAGTAATAAAAATGTCATTATTTTGAAAACTACCCACCTCCTTTGTTTGATGAGGATCTGAGTGATCTATTAACTCACTCAAGCAGGTTTGAAGGTACACCAAAGCATTAAGTGGATCCTGGACAGCCAGTTCTTCAAATCGCTGTCTTCGTAACAGGAGTTTACATTGCCTAAGAAGATCGTCCTGTGATGGTCTAATCAATTTTAGTCGCCAAAAGTCATTCAATCTAAGCTTTGGATCTTTTGGTCGTCCCGGGTTGCCTCCAAATAAGTAGTGTAGCTGAAAAACATCACAAGGGAAATGTTAGTTGAATTCGCAAAGTTTTTCATTTTGTTCTTGGAATTGTCCTTGATTATGTACGTATTCATTAATATAAAAACTGTATGTACCTTATTGACGTGATCATACACCAACTGATGGGCAAACCTAGGGCAAGGTTCTGCCTGTTGCTGACCACTCCAACTACCATTTTCGCTTCCAATATCATTTTTGTAAATACATGACCATGACTTTCGGAGAATATCAAAAAACCCAAAAGGAATTTTGAACGTTCTCATGCCTATTTTCTTTGTCCTTACTTAAGCCCTAAAACAAATCAAAATACAATTTGATAAGGCATAATATGGTTTATAGTACCTTACTCAAAATTTCAATTTCATAATAATTTTTTTGACAATTGACAATTGTTGCTGCATACAGAAAAGATGTAGATTTCATGTAGGTCCGGATCAATTGTTGCCCTTTGTGTGAAGCCCGCAGTTGGTGTGTAGGAATTGTTTGTCACCTTGTGCTTTTGTCCATCAGATATCACTTCAACTTCATCGGTGTCCACATTATATGAGAAAAAATCATTCAAATATTCCTTTGATCGTTGCCCACCAAATACAAAGAGCTTCCTCAGAGACGAATGAAATAACATCGAGTGACCAACACGTGACCTAATAGATGACCTAGCGGGTTTTGGAGATGCAACATCGCAACGAAGAAGACTCCACGTGTTTGTGGGAATATGGTATGAATAAAGGCCTGAATACAGAAGCTCCGAGTTAGCTGAAGAAGGCGACGTTTGATACCAGTTACATTTCCACTCTCTGTTCTTCCACCAGCCAAGTTGTTTTCGCCACTCGCTCCTCCTGCCGCTAGAGGAGCCACACCAGCAGCCGCTGCTTGCGCTTCTAGAGCATCGCCAACGATTACTTGCATTCCAACATCTCTTACATGCGCTAAGAATTGGTGCTGGAAGTTTTGGTTATCACTAGCACCACCACCACCTACTGCACCTCTATTAAGCTGTACTATATCGTCTCCAGCACCTTCTCCTCCGTTACCGTTGTTGTTCACAACGAATGCAAACAGATTCGAGTTTAAGTTTAGAGATTCCGATACACTACAAAGGCAAAACATATACAGTAGATATTAGGACTAGGTAGGACACAGTAAACAGTTGGAGTAGTTGGACAATTAAACTTAATATTGTTTTGGCAAGTTGCTTGCATTTTTCAACGTATATCAATCCGTATGTTTGACACTTACTTAGCTCCTAATGTAGTATTTCCATCGTCTGGACAGATTAAATTCCAGGAAGCCTTGTAATCTTGCCGAGTAAAATAGTCTTGAAACAGATTTTGATAAGCGGATTCGTCCAAAAACTGCTCAGCTGCTACATAATCTCCTTTCTCAACTAAAGTACGGTAAAGTTCAGTCATGAGTGGGTCTTCTAACTGTACCCGAGTCTTCTTCTGAANGAGTGGGTCTTCTAACTGTACCCGAGTCTTCTTCTGAAGGGATTCAAAAGCATCCAGGTGATTATGCTCCCTTAAATGCTTTAAGCAAACCCGAATAGCCTCTCGTTCTCGATACTGAAATAAAAAATGAGTGAGTTTTTTAATGCTCCAGCTTATAAATAATCAAAAATTCGCTAAACTTTTGTTCAGTAAGGTAATTAATTGACTATAACTTTTAGTTCATTTTTGATACAAAAACGACAATTTTGTATGCTCTTACCGCGTTTAGTCTTGTAATCGCAGGCTGAACGATTTCATGATCATCTATTCCAGCTATTTCCACGTACCAAATTGAAAAATTAAACGATGGTCCCCAAGACTGGAGTGGAATAATTTGCAGGTATCGACAAGAGAAAGGAATATCCTTCAATTTCATGTTTTAACTTAAATGTTTCCGGATTACTATCGTTTTTCAGACCGCCCTCTAACAGCTCAACTAGATTTTCTTCTGATAGTCCTCCGTAGACTTTAAATTTTTTGAGGTTACAAACATGCGTTTTCTCGAACTTCCCAAACGTAATGCGCTCAACGATTGACACACGATGTAGTTTTAAAGTAAGATACTGCAAAATAAATTAAAATTCGGAATTCATGTCACTGATCAGATACATCTGTATTCAAAATTTCCAACGCGTATGTAACAATCAACACCAGCTCATATAAAACACGATCAACAACAATATACATTCATTCTGAAAAAGTATTTACCTGAGGTGGCGTATTTGAATCAGATGACCACCGAGAGGTTTGATCTTGGGGTCTATCTTCTAATATATTTCTGTCAAAGTACAAAAATACAAAAGATACAAGTGTTAGTTATGGTCATAAAAAGTACTGCTTATTATTAACTTAACTTTGACCTTTTATCTACTAGCAAATTGTAATTTAAAATGAGCCGTTGAATTTCAATTTGGAATTATTCATCCTATCCTATCATATGTCTTTTATGCTGTTGGGCTTACTCAGGGAAGTAAGTAGATGAAAAACTGGAGCATTTGTGAATAGCGTACTGGAGCTTCCTCGACTGGATATTTCGACTTCCAGATTGTCCTTGTTGCTGAAACAAGAAAGTGGCTGAACTGGTGCTACTATCGCAGCTGCTACTACCTACAATTTCGGAGGGCATTCCTGGAGGTACCATACTTTTTTTCACGCTGTCTGCTCCACTACTACGAGATTCCATGATTTATTGTGGAACACATTCTGTAATCATGAATATTTTAAATCAAAATCAACCACAAATTTTGGATCTCACAACCTACACTTCGAAGTTTGTATGCTTATTATAAAGTTTACACGATAGTTTTGTCAATTTCTTACCGAATCCTTCAGTTTGTACGCGATTCCTTTCACATTCATTTACTTGACACTTGGAAGATTATCTATCACTTTAAGATTCTCACTTTGTAGCTTATCTGATATTTCTGAAGCACTCGGTTTTTATATTAGCCAAGACTAGGTTCCTGATATCCTCAAAATTAATTAGTAAAAAGGCAGAATTATTTGGGGGCGGAGACGAGTAAACTGGACGTTCTCAAGTCTTCACGGATAATAAAATGATTATGGAAAACAAAGGAATATTTGTTGTGATGTCAGTTCCAAATTCCAATCTCATCTGCGATAGTTCAGGTGTGATTAAATGAAATCCAATAATAAAAAATACGCTGCTGAAAATGACTGCTGCCAATTGCCAATGTCACTCTCTGGTCTATAGTCTGAGTTGTTGGGAAGTTGAAGACCCCAAGTCCCAGTGCTTTTGCATCTGGTAATAATACAAATACGTGAAGAAGTGAATTCCTATTTTGCAGCAGTGGGGAACAGATGCATTTTGCACAGAGCGGGTTTGTGAAAGCACGCAACATCTTGCCCCATCCATCTCAATGTACTACTCTAAATGCACTCTGTGGGTGGGACGCGTTTTTAGGTGGTTGGTGTTGGTGGTGATATTCTTGTTCCCAATTACCCCAAACTTTGAAAAGTAAAACTTTTCTAAAAACTAGCTAAAAATATGAAAAACTTAACTTTTTGGAAATGTTCTAATAACCTGCCAGGCTGCTTGCAATTGATACCCTTCACCCATCACCCTTTGAAATTTTGTCTCTGAGAGTATTGCATAATATATTATTGAAAGTGAAAAATAATAGCATTTTATTTATTTATATTTTGTCGCTGTCTTTGTCATTGACACTTCATTGACTGCCTAAATATGGATTAGAAAATGATAAGGGAATTTTTACATGAGGTTTGGAGGAAAGAAGAAAGTTTCCATTATATTATTTATTCCCAGCCAAATCTAGATACCTAAGTCAAGCCATGTCAAGCACGCCTCTGCTGGAGTCGGAGGAGGTGGCTTCATACTTTCCCCTGTCCTTGTAAAAAAAAGAAAGGAGCATTGTACAGGGTAACACTTTCTGTTTCAACTTCAAGTTGACTTTCCAGGTGTTCGTTATGCTGACTGCCTAGAATAATTTTAAAGAGCGTGTGGACTATGGAATGGACTGTGTCCACTTTCCACTTAGGTACATCCACGGAAAGTTTTCTG
>JAHZND010002874.1:0-15646 GCA_027744115.1 Acrocyrtus sp. NNG-2020
AACTTATTTTTTGAATACAATTTCTAAAATGGGTAAATCCAGAGCATACACTGTTGTAGGTAGGTTTGTAATATGTAGTGTGCACACACAAGTATTAATACTAAAATCATATATTTTTCTGCGAGTTTGCAAATGCAAGCCCCACTTGAGTAAATCAAGCTCTATCGTCACTTGAGGCATATAAGCTCGAGTCCGCTTAGGCAAACAAGTATTAAAGGATTAATGAGGCTTTTTTCCATCACACTTGGTCCCATCACTCTCCTATTATTAAATCACTCACTGTCCAAATCGTACATCTTATTGCGCTAATGTGATAATGAATGGTGATGTAAGCTATAAAAAAATCATTCCTGGTATGTCTTAAGTTCTCCAAGCGTTTTTTTTTAAAAAATAAGTACTAAATCCCCTCATTTAATGTGCTTATAAAGTAGGACTTTTTTTTTAGGTAGCCGTGAATTTTTCAACGTAGAGGATAACAGTTTATGCATACTAAATAAAATCGTGGCCTTGGCAATTTAGGGTTCAGAGTCAATTAGCAAAAGCTTTTGAAAAGGTAACTGTTTATACTTGTGCTCTCTATTCATTTCCAGTCAGCTATCAACTCGTTGAACTCATTTAAGGTTGGCTGAACCCAACATAAAGCACCACTTCTTCGCATAAAGGGAGGAAAAAGGAAGAGGCAGAGAAGCGCACCTTCTTTTGATTACATCGTTCCACTACTTTGTTCATCTTTATCAAAGTAATCTCAGCAAAAGGAAGTCGAAAAGTATACTTTTTTTCTGAAAACTAGGCCTTTCAGCTCTAAAGTTGGCGATTTTACTCCTCGTACACCCACACTATCTCTTGAGCTTTGAAGCATACAGCTATTTATGTCAATAGATTTTGCAGAGGAAACTGTGATGGATGCTGAAGATATATGTGTACCCACTGCAAGTTTAATGCTTAAGACAAAGACAATATATAAGAAGGCATTTTCTTTTTCGTGGCATCTCTTCACATCCGCATCCTTTATCCCACTGACATAGGGACAAAATGTTGGCGTCACAGTGGTAGTTGCGGCGGTGTAGGTAAGTATGTGGCCTGTGTAAACATACTTATCGTGATTATGATAACTAAAAAAATAATGTATATATTTTTTTATCAAGTTGCCGTGGGAACTGGGAGTCCAACAAGTGATGATGCCTTATGAATGCAAAAAAAATGTTTTGTCTCCTGCATTGAAACCAGGCTGCAGCCGCTCAAGTAACAGAAAAAAAATATATGAATGTAACAGAGATCTTGTTTCGCAGTCCATTTTTGCTTGAAAATAATGCAATATAAATATAGCCAAGCTAAAAAATGTATTGCAGAACTTGCAGAAAAGACATTCTATCTGCGAGGCGTTCTTAATGACGGTGATGATAAAAGTAAGCATAGGCTGGTAGTAGAGAAAAGAGGAAGTTGATAGCACAGATTCTTTATTATTAATAATAAAAATAGCTCACTCTCCCACTTTATCATCCTTCAGCGGTTTGATACTTTTAGTTTACTCCCTCCAACAAAGAACGTTTTATGAGGCCAATGATACTGACACGTTGACTATATTTTTGGAAACGAGTGTGAGTGTATCATTGAAAAGTGCGTGCCTATTTGCAAAGTAATAAGCCCTGGTGTAGCACCAAGATAGCCTAAGCAAACAAATAAACCTGTCGGTGGCGATATGGGAGTGTACGAGTGTAATAAAAAAGTGGATTTTTTAAAAAATGCATGTCTATTTATGAAAATGATACTTGGCTGAAGTATGACTCATTCATAATTGCACCTATACTTTTGTCACTGAAATCGTAGCGAGATCATCCCTCTCTGCGTTTTCATGTATGTATGAATTTTCAGTTAAAAAAAGAAGAGCAGAAAAAGGATGCGGCTTGGTAAAATTCGTGTAACCATTGCTGCTAAACCGCACTACCTAAAAAACAGAGGAATTCCCTTTTTCCTCAATCCATATTTACTCGCATAGAATTCCTAAGATTTCTAGCAAAAAAAGGAAAACCAACGCAGTAGGATCCCCAAATATTTTTGCAAATGTGAGGAAGAAAAATGAGAAGAGTAATATGACAAGGAAAAAATCACGGCCACACCACACTGTGACTGGCTTTATGTAATGGGGATGCTTTTTTTGTATCAGAGCGATAAATGCAAGAAACACGGGATGATTGTGATGATGTTGAAAATTATTCTAATAATGAGCAATTTTCTGTTGAGGACGCATAAGGAAATCAGTTGTTTTACGTTTGATATTTTTTTGCTAGAATATATAGCACCAAAATGCAGGGAAGCGTACACAATTTTTTTCTTTTAAAAAAGGACAATCTTTAAGATAAAATCTACCTCTTTTCTCAGCAAGTAGTGATTGATGTCAATGATAAATTATAGATTCTCTTCTCGTTTAGAAATTTTTTTTTCTTTTGTCTTGAAATTGTTTCCCAGTTCCACTTAACTGCACTTGTACGGCAAAAATCAGAAAATAAAATCTTCGAATAAGTGCGCACCTTCCTTTCCACGGACAAATCACAAAAGCCGTCCAAACTTTTAACTGTCCAGATTTAACTTTGCAAACTGAGTTCACTTTCAAAGTTTATGAACCACAATATTAAAAAAGGAGGACAAGTTTTCTTTCTCTCCGGCTGAAAAAAATGCCAGGGGACATGTAAAGTAAACAACTTTCGTCCACAAATCGGATTATGAAGTATTTTTTTTATTATAAACACCCAAACATTCCGGGAAGTTCCTAGGGAGTGCAACATTCCATCACTTGAGACTGTGTCGGTTCCTACTTGGAACTTTTATCGACTGATATTTTGCACTTTAGCAGTCCGTCTTTTGCAAACTGCACCATTATTGCACCGTTCTCGTCGTCGTCCTCCGTCGTGCTCAATTAGCTCACGTCGAGCTATAACAAGTGACGACGATCCTTTACTTATTTAACTTCGTCCCCGTCCAACACTACTCATGACGACGACGCTAGAACGCCAGAAAACTTCTAACTTCTAACGCTACATCTCCTTCACCTCCGTACCTGTCCACTGTGCACTCCTCCGAGCTGTGCAGTATGGAAAAGCAAAAACTCTTTTTTTTGGGAGAGAAAGGATTGAAAAGGAGAACAATATATCTCTCCTCGAAAAAAATTTGCTATTGCTGGTAGCAGCCCTGCATGGCTAGCCTTAAAAAATAAAAAAAGGAGTAGTAGTAAGTCAACTACCAGCTCTGTAATTCCACTGAATCGGAATACCTTTCTGACATGCCATATGTACGTACATATGAGCGAGTTCAGACGTCCCATCATACTTATCACATCGCCACACCAGCATCGTCATCGTCATAATAGTCCTGTCGTGATGATGATATTTGAGAATACCTAAGCCAAAAAAATAATGGAAAGAAAGGCAATATTTATTGTAACGTTGATGATGATAATGTAATGGCGATACGATGAGGACGACCAACATGAGGAACAGCTCCGAGCTGGGTTTTTGCTTGGTCGCTCAAATGTACTAAAAATATAATATTGCATTACGCTCATCGTCTCAGATCTGCAATACTGTGACTGCCATGCACAGTCTTTATGTTCATTATTGCCCCTCAGTGTATATATTATGCATTGTTGTGGACATGGTTCTGGTGATACAATATGAAACAAAAAAAAATTGTTCGTGTAAGTTTGTAATGTAACATGTAATGATGGAGTATTGTGTGTGTGCGTGCATGCTCATTATTCTATGTGTGCAGAGGAAAAAGCTCAGGTAAAACTTTTTTTTTTGATAAAGTTCGCTGTGATGGGGATGATGACGGTGACGTTGATGACGATAAGTAAAATTAACCTATAGCTTTATGCACTGTACTGTGCATGCAGCCAAAAGAGAAAAAAAAGGCTTTGACTATAATCAAAATCAAAACCACCAACTCCATTCCTAGGCACGCTTGGCTTGCCTTCCATTCTCGTTTTGTATGGGCATACATTAAACCCTTTAACTTGACTTTCATGACTCAGCGCCAGCCTTTCAGTCCGTCTAACTTGCATAGTGAATTTGACGATAAAAAGAGTGAGGTAGAAGAACTGCAGCAGGAAACAATGGTATTGTGGTTGGTGGTGGTGTTGTTGTTGATGCTTCTTCGTATCCTTACAAAAATCTTTCGTATCAAAAAAAGCAGCTGGGTTTCATACCTGCCCAGTGCTACGTAATAAAAATAAAAACGCTTTATTTTTCAAATAAAACGAACAGAACAGGTATCATTGATGAAAGAGGAGTCCTCTCGTACTACGGCAGACTCACTGTGAATAAAAATCCTTAATACTTTGATCGGCCACTACTGAAACGACCTGCTACAATGAAGTAAATACAATGTATAAGAAAATATATGTTTTTTTGTTACTGCCTCACTTTATATACTATGAAACGAGTAGGGTTTTACTTTTTTTGTGATAGCTGAGAACACAAATCAACTAAAAACGTGAATATTGTGTCGGGTATTACTTTGTACATTCCATTTAGTCTAGCTGAATCGCTTTCATTGCGATGCAATGGCCTCGCCTTGCTCATATCTGCGGCAGCGAACTCTATGCTCAGCAGTCACTCCATTTTTAACTATTTTACCTGTAAAAGTAAGCATTATTGGGTTTCCTTTTGGGCTGTGTTGCATTTTTTTGGTTGGGCTGCTACGCATAGGAGTACAAAGGATGCATGTAATGAAAGGACTGTACGTAACCATATTGTACTAATACAAATCGTAAACTCACCACCACAACTCACCTGTACAAGTCATTGTTGATGTCCGTGTCCGCTATGAGCTCATGCAATGCTGAAATGTGCTGGTAGAAGAGCCTCGAACTCGATTTCTGGTGATTTTTTGGTGTTTAGAATTTTTGACGGTGTGGAGTGGAAAAAAAACGACCACTTCCTCGACTTTGTTTCTCTAAGTCTGAAAATCTGAACGGAATATGTTCGTGATTTCAAGGGACAAGAAGCTAATTGAGAAAAATGAATGGGATTTGAAAAACGGTAATGACAGGTAGCAGCAAAAAGCCCATAGTCTTAAGGTCGTCTTAAAAAGGAGTTTGAAGCATGTGAGGATCCTTCAGAGTGTTGATGCATGAAAACGAACAGGGACACACGACTAAGGATTTGAGGACTGAAACCACCTAAATGACAATGTAATAAAAATCTGAAGGTCTTCTAATGCCCCAACTGAAGGATTTGAGTATGAAAGTGAGTGCTGTCGCTGTCTGATGGAAACTTACAAGTTTCTCAGATCCTTATGCAGTTCCGTCTTCTATAAATGGAAAGATTTCATTTTTACAGAACTAATGAATTTCACTCGAATTGTCCCAGAATTACGCAGTGTCCCAGAAACAAAATTGCCCAAATTGAATTATTAGTCATTTTGCTCAAGTCAGAGCCGGATTTCATGCAGACACGTTATATGGCATTGATTTTTAATGAAAACAATGCTCCGCAGACTTGTTATTGCAGACTAATTGAGTTCAACTGAATCGTGACCTTGGTACGTTCTGGAAACACAAGCGTCCAGCCAGAAAAAAAAACATGTTTTATGCGTAATTAAATCAAAAGACTATTTTTTCACCTTCAAACCAAAAAATTAGCTCTGTAACGTGCTCTCAACATTAGGCTAAAATGGCTTTTTAAGAGCCCAAGTGTGCAATTCTATTAAAACATTCAATTTACCAGAAGTGCTAGCCATGAATGCTTTTAGATTTCATAAAAACGTTACCCAACTTATTTAAGGACTTAAAAGCTCACTTAAAGTCACACATTAAAAGTGCATTATACTATAACTGCAATACGGGAAATTTTGACGTTTTAAATAGTTAGCAGATCTATACAAGGGTGCGCCTTAAGTCAAGTGATAGGCTGCTTTGCAACTGTAGCTATCTCTCGCAACTCACTCTATGCATGCATATATTTGGAGGGCGCATATATATATGTAGCTATTGTGCAGCCACAATATGAGCATTTAACTTTGTTTAATTCTTGCGAGTTCATACAGGCTGAAATTTGCAAGCAATTTCATCAAGGATTCATTGAACGTTAACCTACATTATGTTCTATACTACTTCACGCTGTACTTGTCAGAGGGATTACAGCTTTCTTATCAGTTAATTTAGTTTTGCAGATTTCCTAAAAGATATACATGCCACCATGAAGGATATATAAACCTTACAAATCAGCACACGTAAGTTTCGAATAAAATAAACTTGCTTCTTAATACTTACTCTAATACTTACTAAATTTAAAGCTAGAAACGCCGCATTTTCATAGTATTCTTTTTTTTAAATACGCGATTATGCACTATTCAATATTTATATGGAAATAGAGGTTTTTTTTGATGAGGTCCAAAACAGACAGACAAATTTGCAGCATCAAGCAGCATCCGGGACTTAAAGTGATACGTAGTTGTAGTCGTGTCGTGGTACTACATGATAAGTAAGAGGTTCTGATTGATAAGGAGCAAAAGCGCTGAAAAAAAAATTGACACGAGTGCAAGACCTAGACCGTAACTGACAAACTGCAAAAATGATGCAAGCGTATATAGAAACAACGTGCGCTTAAGGAGAGTGGTGATAAGTCTATTTCGCCTTATGTAATGAAATTTTTACAAGAGCTAAGTGCCAAATCTCGTCTCATCTACGAACTACTGTTGGAGGTAATTACGCCACATTAAATGGAGTGCTGAGGAAAGAGGTAATGAAGCAAAGCAAAACATTATACGAAAATAGAAAATTATATCGTAATGGAAGGAGCAGGTGAGCTCTTGCAAGCACGCGTTACGGCCTTTCTACATAATTTAATTGACACCGCCTTAATTTCAAAGGGTACAGATAACCAATCGGCGAAATCCTTCTAGAGATTATAATATTTAAATTTATTCGTATTTCTAGTCATAGCAAGAAGGCAGATGAAAAGAGTATTGCTTTTCTATCTTTACATATAAAATATCCTGTTTCAACCAGCACAAAAACACTCACCTTTCAGCTTTCCTATTTTCTATCTAAAAAAAATCTTCTATCTTGTTCCTTCCAATTGTAAAGTCTGGACTCAAATATATATTTTTTTGATTTCCTCTCCCTTAGCAACCTTCAATCATTGTTGTGATTAGCTGTTATCTGCTTACCCTTTTAATTTCGGCCCACTTGTACTTAAGCACACTTCCTATTCGTTACTGCTGATACTACATCATGTAGCAAATGAACTGGGGAGGATGAAATCAATCGAGGATTTTTCAGCAATAAAAGTAGAACACCTTTTTGGGCATTTCCTGTCGAACTAAAAAAAAATTGTTTTTTTTAAAAAAGAATAATACTATTTGTTAGCCATTACAGATGCTTATGAGCACTCTTTCTGATGTGAAATGAAATTTACACAGATCGAATCAATTTAAAAATCAATCAGTGAGTGTAATTCAACCGTAGCTGCTTTTGAGATTGATGTGTTATTGTTGATAGTAAAATGCAAGAGTATTTTATGACTACAAAAAGATTTAACCTCGTTTGTATGAGTGCAGTCGCAGCTGCTGTGTTGTCATGTGTATCAGTATAAAAGACATTTCATAGAACCGGAAGGAAGGAAATAAAAGATCAGGAAGAAATAGAAAAGAGCAAGTACTTCTTTTGCAAAAGCTATGAAGATAAGCGGAACGTGTACGTGTAAACAGATCGGTCGTTGCTGATACAAACACGCTCATGTCAGTTGGAGCTGTGAGTTAGTCTCTTGAAAAAAATATATGTCTTGAACTAATTGGACTACTTTTCGCTGGCAGTTTTATGCCTGTTTGAGCGCAAGATGTGTAACGACCAACTGCTGCTTTCCTCAAACTTTCTTACTGCTACTGTTTTACGTCCAACTTGAAACAAATTCAAAAAAAAAATTATCACGTTTATTGGGTCATGGACTCTCCGACTATTTTAAAATCAGTCACACTTTGTATTGCAGTTAATCACCGTAATTATCTAAAAATGCTTTGCCACTAGGAACTAATTAAATGTATTTTGAAGGAATTTATTTTTTGAAATATAAAATGTTGGCAATTGTTTCGTTAATGGATGCATATCGCGATATGTAACAGGCTGTATAGCACATGCCATTATATTATGCTATATAATGAGGCAGACTTGACAAAGAAAGTACTAAAATTATTATTTAAATAAGTTTATAGCAAGTTTCGTGCATATAAATGACCTACAAATAAAATATTGCTCGAATGAGCGGATCAAATTGAATTATTTGCTTCGGCACATCTCTCAGCTAGAATTTCGAGGGTAGTGAGTGAGCTGATGCTGAGATCTGTCGAAAACGTAGCATGGTATGTAGTGGCCGCTGTTTGCAGAAAGTTTTGTCAGCTTCTTCAAATAGGAGTGAAATTGGATTTTTTTATATCTAAAAACTGAAACAAATCTTTCGGAAGCACTCTGCTGTAGAGCTTTTATTGTTATGTAAACAATGGCACAACACTACACCGCCTCAAAGGTTTTTGCTACACTTACACTGTGAAATAGTAATATGCAACACTTCTCATTGTTGTAATGTCGTAAAACAGTCACGATGGGCACTTTACCTATCATTAGTCAATCCAACAAGAGCACGCGCAGAGAAGCCACAAAGTGTTGAAGAAGCTTATCTAAAAAAATTATATTTTGCCCATTTTTGAAGGAGATAACAAACTGTAGTAAAAACATCCTACACCATAAAAACTATTGCAACTTTGCAAACTCTGAAATTGAATGGCATGATGTGCATAATGCCAGTGCACAATGAAAATGTGGAAAGATGCGAATATATTAGCTCGAAGAAACTCGGTCGTTATTGCACGCTGAATTCTTATTCTTTTTTTTTTAAAAAATTGCTCAATCAACTCCTTCAAATATATGTGCTTGACATCCGAGCCAGTCTCAAAAATTGAAAGTTTGAGCATATGAAGGCGATGAAGATGCGCTCGCGTAAATCAATATTTTGCTGTCCTTTATTTTAATAATATTTTTTGGAGCATAGACATTCCAACAATACAGAAAAGCTCTTACACGTACATTTACATGGATAATGATACTTTACGCAACATATATTAAATATTCGTACATAACTTTTCAGGCAGTTTATACAATATTTGTAGAAGTAACGTTATTGTAACATTACTACTCGGATTGTAAACTTTTTAACAAAAAATCTGATGCAGAGGGCGCTACTTCTCACAAGAAGTAGAGCCGTGACAATAATAAATGCGCGAGAAAATATCCTTTAGAAAATAAAAGAAGACATACCAATTTCCATTAAATCTGTAAAGCATCACGTTAGTAGCAAAGCATGGCGCCAGCTGTAATTTTCTTTTATTTATAACTTGACAAAAATAAATGAAAATATTTTTCAGGGAAATAATGTAGCTTTTTGTTAAAAAAAAGAAGAGCGTATTTGCTAATCAAAGCAGGAGCTTGTATTTTTTTCATAACAACGTCGGTGAAATTTTTCTATTTCTTACTTGATACTAAATTGCTAACTATGCTTACTTTTAAAACTGGAAACGTACCTTACGAACTTACGCTCATAAATTCATGTCATAATTATTAGTAGCTCTAAGTTTCTATGTCTCTGAATCCATGCGTAAATACATGTTATAAAGTCCATGGCGGTTACAATTTTAGTTATTGTTACAAGGTATGGTATAGTTACTTCAGAAAGGAGTAGTAGTTACGATACACCAACAAGTAATAAGTATATGAATGTCTTTATGATATTTCATTATGCGATTGCTGTCAGTTTAGTAAAGCTTCTCCACACGTATTTTTTTTTTCTTGGGGTGTGAGAACTCTGCTGCACTTATCCTGATTCTTCTTCTAAAGGTTCCCATCGGATGGATTGTATTTCTAGTTAAGCAAAATGTACATTTAGTTGAGGAGGTAAATAATTAGCGGTATTGTTAAGAGTTGACACAGTAGTTAATTCAGAGTGAAAATTTATGTGGTAAAGTTGTTGCTGTTATCACATTGTTCTATTTGATCTTCCAAGTCTACACCTGCCATATAACTACAGCTAATAAATTTAATTAACGCGTCGATTTACAATTTACTGCTGGAAACATCAAAGGGTTGGTGTGAGGTATGAGAGGGCTAATTAATTATTTTTTATCATCAATTAATCGATTGATATTGAAACTGGTTAGTTTGCACAATCGTAACCAAAACAGAAAAGAGTAAAAGAAGAGTTCTGAAGATTAAGCTAATAAATGTAGTTGACGCCCGAGGTCTGTCCGGGAATTTTCTTGATGGTGCCGTCTCGCTTGCTGTTACAGAGAATGACTAGATGATTTGCTTTTAAAGGTGGTGAACTACTCATCATCATCGTCCTTAGGATAAGGTCCCTTTCAACGTCTCCACTCATCTCCGATGAACTCATGATCATCATCTGTCATTAATCACATATCATAATTTTGATACCAAAATTTTGACATTTTGCTCAGCTTTTCTCAGAAATTCTTGACCACTCGTTATATGCTAGCATAAACTAATGAAGGGGCATAAGTAAAACGTTAATAATTCTCTTTGAAATAAGTGGGTTAATATGAGTATGATATCAGCGATACAGGCTCATTGTTATCAGCGTAGCTGAAAGGTCCGCCTAACTAAAATCAGATGACTACTTTTCTAAACTTTGACTTTTGGCTCTTTTTTTTAGAAAAATGCAGTAGCACAAAGAGAAATTTTGGGAAAAAATTTTTTGTACAGAGACGCCATGAAGAAGTTGGTGGACATGCATCCAGCATAATAACTTCCTAGTTCAGTATGAATTAGAGGATGGCAGAGATGCACAGATGTACATGATAATTAAGTAGAGTTGAGTGGCGCTATGCAAAAAAGTGAAAGTAAATCTGAGATGACTACAGGATAAAACCAAAGGTAGTATTTGTTGGGAGTATAATTTGATGAGTAGGTGAAAAAGTTAGGGTTTGTTTGTTAGCAGCAAAAAGAAGTGAGTAGCAAAAGACGATATATTTTGAGCGGTGAAATCAAGTGAAATGTTGTAAATTAGAGAGAATGTACAAGAGCGTACTCTAAAATAGTAAATAGTATTAATATTTTATTATTGGCCAGGTGAAAACTTGCCATACCATACTTTGTTTAATTTTTTGAATATTTTTTTTCTTACTTAAACTATCATATTGTAATCATATTTCATGTTGTGCAAAGCATATATACCGAATTAGGCAATCTTATAGATTTATTATAATTTGCTGTATACTGCATTACAACGGGATGGATGTGTAGCATCTGCTTCCTTCATATTGAAAATAACGGAACCACTTCACACACATTAACAATATATTCTGTACCATTCTGCCCGTACAACTCAAAGCTCAACCCAAGTAACGAAAAACAAAGTTCAGTTTAATATTTTTTATTTTAAGTTGCCGAGTTTCATCACTGCTGTTAGCTTCCATTATCAAAAAAGTAGGTAATGAAATTACCTAAATAAAAATTTTTTGTAAAGAAAGCGAAGTATCAGCCTAGAGGCATTTCATTTTTTTTCTCTTAATTTCACTGGCAATTTACGATATTTAAAATGAATGGACAATTTCCTGTCCTGGAGTACCTTTCTTAAATGTTAAAACTGTCATCGCAGACTCTTAAATTTTTTGATAAGTTTTCCTTCAACGAGATTTTTTTTTATTTTTTGACAAATACTTCTTTTTAAATAATCTTTCCTTTTTTTGGGCTTCAGTTAAATAGTAAAGTATTTATTGTGCCTGGCATAAGTAATGTTTTGCAGTAATCTTCTGTTTTTATATAAAAATGTGAATATACAATAAAATCTAAAGCGCGTAACTCTACTTTCCCTCCCTCTCCAGTAGTACATCCTAATCACATTCATTCATCGTCTCTTGCAATAACCGTTTTATAAAATCATGGGAAAAAACGGACGTTCCGCCTTTTACCAATCACAATTCTTTCCAGCTAAACCTACTTTTCACTACTGCGAGAGCGAGAGAGTTAATATAATGGAGGAAGAAAAGCGTCTGTATAGCATTATATAGTTGCTGTAGTAATATAACAAATGTTGCAGTAGTTGTTATAAATAGCACATTTTTCATGTAAACTTATAATTCGCCTACTTAAGATACCGTAGCATCACAGGATATCGGAATTAATACACAATTTGAGTAGTGATACAACTCTTCACTTTACAGTTTCCTACCTGTTCATTCTGCATTTTATAAAATGCCAGTACGACTGCTAGTAAAAGTAACTGTGAATACGATGGCAAGTTAACTTTTTTTGTTTATTAATTTCAGTTTATCCCGCAGTTTCTAATTAGTAATTAGACTGTGTGTGTGCATGTATTTTTTTTTAGTAAACCGCCTCTTCCCACAGTTTCAGTAACAGTATATCTTACAAAGGCTACTAAGTAAGCAATTTTTTTACTTTTTAAAACTCTGACCTTGAAAAAGGCAACAACATGAGATTTACAGACTTATCAGAAGACTTATACAACGTCCTTGTAGTATTTTCCTATTACTGTACACTGCTCAGTTCAAAATGTACAATGTAATTTAAATATTTGTATGGGTAATTTCTACTTGGCTCTATCGACTTAGAAGCACATAGATCATTGTAGATTAGCTAAGCCCAAAATTAACTCCAGTTCCGGAGAAGCACAACATTTCCTCAGCACTAAAGTACTAGTACAATTATAATGGGAGTAATATTTAGTAAAAACTAAAATGGTTCAAAAATGTTCAGTGTGAGAGAGATAATATTTTTTATAGGTTATTGAATGATTTCAGTTCTCCCAGGAAGTTTACTTTTCGTCTTCCTTCGTTTTGCCCCAGAATTTGTCAAAGCGATTTCTTGCTTTGTCTAAGACTTCAGAGGCTCTGGAGCGGCCTCCTGGTGAGGGAAGTGCGCCGTAGAGGGCTGCGTCGTCGGGAGCGTCAAGTACCCGATACGTAGTTCGTTTTGCATGGGGTGGAGGTGTATTTGACACCTGGTATGCCTCCAGTCCTTGCCGCTTTGTTGTGGCAACAGGTGCAGGTGGAACAAAGTCAATGTTAGAGCCAATTGCAGAAGGAGCAGGTGGTGAGGCAGAGTAAGGTCCGGGGATGCTTCGTGATGTAGCTGAACTGCTGGGGAGAGGGGAGGAATGTTTTCGCAGTGAAGTGGCAGTGTCCGGAGCTTCCAGAATGCGAATATTACTTCGTGTTGGGATAGAGGTAGATCTTGTAGAACCACTTGGCATTGAGGCATGGCTAGGTATATGGCGACCTCCGCCGCCACCCGCGACTGATGATGGTGATGCTGAGGAGGAGTCAGCACCTTTGCTAGAAGGAGGCACAGAGGTAGAGACAGACGAGCTGCTATATCGCCTCAAGCCACTTGTCACCGGTGGTGGAGAGGCGGATGCCTGAGGTGGGTCGAACATAAAAGTAGGATCTTCAAGACAGCGAAGTGTAGTACCGGGAACGATTTTAGCACATGGTTCGCTTCGAGCACCAGCAGAGGAGGACATTGTTGAGGAAACTGTTGTCGCAGTGGATGTTACATTAGTCGTGGTTGCCACACAGGGCACAGTCGCTGACGGGATCGGAATGGAGGAGGATCCTACTGTGGATGAAGATCCTACTGTAGATGAGGATCCTACTGTGGAGGAGGGTCCTGGTATGGATGAAGGTCCTGGTATGGATGAAGGTCCTGGTATGGATGAAGGTCCTGGTATGGAAGGAGGGCCCCATCATAGAGGACTGCATCACTGAGGCAGATCCCGTTACGGCTGTTGGAATAGAGCTTGACACTTTAGAGGCAGTCGTCGTTTTAATAGCTTTATCCGGAGTGACTTCACTTGATGGAAGAGCGGACTTGGTCGATGTCGTAGTAGTCGTAGTCGTCGTAGTCATAGTCGCACTAGTAGCAGTGCTGGTAGTTGGCTTAATGCTTTCAGCAGGCTTCATGCTACCCGTTTGTTTGTTGGTTTCAGAAGGTTTGTCGAGAGATGATTGCCTTTTCTCCTGATGGAGGAAATGCGTACCGGGTTTCTTCTTCTCATCAACCCCGTTCACTGCTGCAGTTGTCTGCTTGGAGCGTATATGTGGTTTCAGTTCTATAGAACTTTTGCGTGCTAAACCACCAACACCAGACCCACCACCTAAACGTCGCACCAAAAAGCACCCAAACCAAAGCGTGTATATGCAAAAATTCTTTTCTATCAACGAAACATTGTTTATTGCTACATTTATTGCCTTTTTTAGTTGGATAAGAAGCAGGCAGGTAGGAACTACGACGAGGAGAAAATCAGAACGTTGAGAACTGAAAGGAATCGCTCAAACGAAAACTCTGAGAAAAAGGGAAAGCAGCAGGTGGCAGAACCGTTTTGGTTTTGCAGAAGCCAAGCAGTCTACGGAAATCAGTTAATTTTATGCTGCAGAAAGTAGTAGCATTTAAAGAGATAGTTTATGCAGCAGGAGAAGAAGGAACAGTACAGAGAACGAGACGTAATAATTTACTCAATATTTAGAGAGATGTAAAGGGGAAGATGGTGTATGATTAAGAAAAACTTGATCATATAAGATCATAAAATTACTAACTAATAACAATGATAAATGGTCAATTATTGGATACAGGCTGGCTTTATAATACTGATATTGACATTACGGAAATTATTATTATTGATACGATTGTGGGAATGAAAAACGCAGGAACATATAAGTAGTGTAATAGAACCAACAACATTCAGCCTTTTTTGTTTTTTTTGTTTAGGATTTTGTACCTGTTCCGTGATCACGTTCGTTTGCAGTGGTTGCATCACTTTGGTGACCTTTCCCCACCGCATAGTCTTTTGGCTTAGGGGTTGGCTCTTTAACAGACGAGGATTTGGAGGAGGATGCTGCTCTCTCCAGTATTGTGTTGTGACCGGGTGCAGAAGATGACAGTCCTGTGGGACCAACACCCCCACCGGCACTATGTATAGGTACTGGTGCCGATCTCGCAGAGATCGGCGACGAGGCCATAGTCGATCCAGCAGAAGAATGCTGACCTGACAATGGATGCCGTATGCTCCGTCCATCACCGCCGTGAAATCTCTCTCCTAAAATAGAAAAGAGTGAAAGAAAAAAAAACGTTTTTAAAGTTTCCACACACCTGACCGGAAATAGTGAGAAATACTGCTCTCTAGTGGGTTTTTGGTTCAAAGAAATTTGGCTTGTTATTGACATATAGTGCAGTAGTACAATAAGTATAAAAATGGGTTCTTACTCAATTTTTTTATCCTAAACAATTTAATCACCACCATCAATCTTCATGCATTTGTTTCTCATTCATTCTCTGCATTCTGACTGCAGTCAGTGTTTAACGTGGCTTGGAATATATAATGAACCACTTTGTATTTTTTTAAAAAAAATAATTATGTATGGGTCATCATGCACTTGTTTATCCGTCCCAATGTAAAGCTCAGTCAATTGTAAATTGTAGTAATTCTTTATTTCAGCTTTTTATTGAGAAAAAAAATACATCTACAAATTTCATCTAGAAAGGAAAAAAAATTTTGTTTGCAGAATTTTAGTGCACTGGAAACTCTGGGTAGGTCTTTATTTGTGCGAATATATATTTTTGTCCTTT
>JAHZND010002875.1:0-15627 GCA_027744115.1 Acrocyrtus sp. NNG-2020
ATGAGAAAATGGTACAGTTACCCCATTGTAATAAAGTTAAAAAGGTACAGATACGCTTAAATTTTCCTTACTGATATCCTTCCAATTTATTGTCTCCAGATAAGGTAGTTTTTCGTCGACGTAAATCCCTACATTTCCATTAGAAATTTCCTGGAATGCCGGGAACATTAACTTCCCGAATTTGCATACCATTGTCAACACAGAGTAGCCAGGATCATCCACATTTAAACGAAATAGCGAGTTCCCACGAATAATCCGAAGACTCGGAAAACTAAATTCGGAGACCCTAACGTTGTGAATTAGCAAGTACCCCGATATTTCCTCTATATCCTGGAGAAAGCTGATGTCATTTTCGATCGAAATAATTTCAAGGTTACCCACAATATGGGTGCAGCCATTGTACCTAACCATGTAATATTCATTGCACAAGTGGCTATTCTCTATAATTTCGAGCCGTTCCCACCCACGGAAGTCCGTTCCCAGGCAGGTGCGCCCGGGCTCCTTTGCACTTAAAGAAACAGGAAGTAGGGCTATTCCTAGCCATAACGTAGAAAAAAAGAATTTAGCTGGTTGATACATGCTTTTACCATATTATTTTTTATAAATCCACAAATCAAATTATAATGTGGCGTTTAATTTGCACAATAAGTTTCTTTCCGCTAACTAGAATTAGGTAAGTGCTCTAGATTTTCTTGAATTCGTTTGTTTTCGGTTTCTGCCAGTGCTCTTTTTACTTCAACTAAAACGATTATACTGCCGCACCCAGCTACTAACTAGGTACATAATCAAAATTATTCTTACGTAATCCGCCATCCTGACTGAATATGTATCTGCATTTTTGCGGGACAATATCACTTCACATCTTCTTTTAATAATAGTATGCTCGATTCAAGTGCATCGCTTTTTCTCGTTTGCAGGCTAAAATATACTTGGTAATCTTGCTACACTCATTCACTCATCAGCCGTCGTAGCAAAAGAAAAGAGCATAAAAATGGGAATGCAGAAATCATGCTATGATGATGTGGCTGGAGATGGAAATCATTTCTCACATCAGTCAGAACAGAACTCTCTGCAGTAAGCATCATCGGTATTGTCTAATGCTTTCTTGCAATCCAAAAAAAAACTTGTGATTATACCTAGCCTAATAGGGAATGCTCTAAATACTGCTGTTCTTTACGAGGAAATATATTTTATTAGCAGTAGCCACAGCTTACCTAGCTTAGGTCTCACCATTACTGAAGATAAATCTGCGGATTTCTAGGGTGTGGCAAAGGCGGTTGGGTGGGAAATTGCTCATTCAAGACTAAATTATGGCTCTTACAATGAAGATCGTTCTTGGTGATTTTTGGTGAGAGATGTCACCTTCCGTTACTGAATTGAATTAAAATTCAGTTAGGCGACATAGAAACAAGCAGAATATTACTTAGGCTCCAGACGTTTTATAAAGTTCCACATAAGCAAGCTGTGAGAGGGCGTGAATTATTGATTTGTGAAAGCTGAACAGAGATCTATTTTTAAGCTACTAGCATGACATAATTACAATATCAGTATGGCTACGTCTTATGTAGGCATCAATTAAACTATATTAATAGTACGTACAAATAATAGTAATATTAAATACGCATTTAATTTCGAGATAGGATTTAATTTTATTACATTTGTAGAAAGAAAAGAAATTAATTCCCGTAGTCTAAATTGATTTAATTTTTCCATTGTTCATACATATTATTATAGTTTGTTGTAATATTTGCTTCATTTTCAATTTTAATACAACCCTCATAGTATCAATGGCAAATCTGAGCACGTGTATAAAATTTACGTATGGCACAGTAACTAACTGCTTTCAACATTTCAATTTTTAGTTCCAATTTCCAATCAATTTCAACACAATATCTTTCAAAATTATGTAATACTTTTCGCCATTTTAGTTACAATAGAATAATATAATCACTGCCGTCTTATTTTGTATGAACTATGAAGTACTTACTTTCTTGTTATATAATTATCGTATCAACAATCAACAGAATAAAATGGCTGCTCAAGAAAGTTTGTTTTTGTGTTTTGTCTCCAGCAAAAACAAACAAAGCGTGAGCTACCATAATAAGATTCTCGAGTACGTGCAAACAAAGCCAACTTGTTAATATGACAGCAGGAACCATTTTTCTTTAAGTGTCACGACAGTTGTCTGTACTTACTATTAGTTACCCGAAGACATACGCCTGAATCTTAGATCGCCGGCATGCGTCATTTTACAAAGTTGTAATTTTGAAAGTTTAATAATAAGCAATGTCATAATTGACATAAATAAATAATGTTCCATATCATGAGACCATGGAAGATTATGCACACTTGCCACAATCTGGTTTATCACACATGTGTAGAGCGCTGCGGATATTTTTCTCTATGAAGCGCTTTGGAGCAGGAAAGTTTCAAATCGATAATTTACGAATTTATTAGACTTTTAATTTTTGAAAATTCAACCTTACCAAATAATAGAGATGAAAAACAAACAATATGCAGGAAGATTGCATAATACATAAGACCGCGTTTGTATTCCGGCAATTGTAGACTGGCAAATGGCCACAGGTAAGTCTGATTTAACTGTTTTGAAGCATGTCGCGCACATAATGGTACGATTGTAAGCAAACAGTTTACAAAAACTATACCAACACTAAAATACAATCAATTAGTAGACTGGCAAATGGCCACAGGTAAGTCTGATTTAACTGTTTTGAAGCATGTCGCGCACATAATGGTACGATTGTAAGCAAACAGTTTACAAAAACTATACCAACACTAAAATGCAATCAATTTTTGAGCAAAATACCCATCACAAAGCATACAATAAGGGATCCTAAATGTTATAATTATATTTATACTCGGATAACTCAGACGAAAGAATTTTTTATTTACTCTGTAGATTATTTAATGACGTTTGTAATTTCAGTAGCTAAACAGGCCCATTTCCAACAGAAAAGAAGAGGCTTGCCTCGATTACAGTTAAGACGTTAGGGCCAGTTGCTGTAAAATCAAATAAGAAGAGTGTGATAATGATTCTGAAACGAAAGAGTTTTCTAAGACTCGTGCTAGCCCTATTTATTACGATAAGTAAATCCAAGTGCTTTGCGCGATATGAAAATGTCGCGTACACTGAAGCAAATGAGACCATTACTACGAAATATTTCGACGGTATTACATCCCTATTTAAAAACTACTCCAGTCGCTCCGATTAACTTTGAAGGATGGGGAAATGGAATTAGACATGATGGAAGCTCTCTACTTACTGTTACAAACTACTTGGGAATGGACTTAACAAATGTCATGTACCCCATTATTATTCGGAGGCTCTCACTAGCAAGACTTCAAGCCTCTTGGAATAGGAACCTCTTCTGGGCACTGGNCAAGCCTCTTGGAATAGGAACCTCTTCTGGGCACTGGAATCACTAGGAAAAAACTACACTAAAAGGGTGCAGACGGAATGCAAAGTTGGACATAAAATTAATCTGTACATGTGCAGCTTGCTCCACTTTCCAAGTCTCTCAGTCAGGTCCGCACCTTGGAATTATGAGGTAATTTGACAAAAATCCCAACATTATTGGGAGACATTTAGCCATGTGGGTAACCTATGCGTGAATTTGTTTTAGATGAATATTTACATATATCCACCTTGGATTGGGAACATCGACAAACTGCAGACGATTGGTAAAGACCTATACAAATCTGATATGCCAGTTTATGAATGGAATTTGAAGACTATTGAGATTTGGAAATTTATTCGAGAGGATAGCTTCTATCACGATGGAATAGGGAAAGTTCTTTCTGGTAAACGACCTGTTCTGAAATTTTTTGTTTTGCCTTCAAACTTCACGTCTCTAACTGAATGGGAGAATATTGCAACGGAGTGGATACAAAGCACTACATACCCAAGAGACCAAAATTTGTATTATTTGGGGCGAGGTGACTCTGTTAATTACGAGTTCATCATGGTACTCACCGACACCAATTTAGAAAATAGTTCGGTTCAGACTGAGAATCAATTACTCTACCAATTTAACATTTCCCCGAATTCCTGCCAGCCATTCTGCACATCTGACTCACCTGACAAGGGAGCGATTCACCTGTCCAAAATAAATAATAAAGATGAGGAAGAGGATGCAAGTTCAGAGTACAAAACTCCGTTTCGTGGAATTATTTCGCAAACTACTAGAAGCCATCTGACTTTCGACGAATATTTTTCCAAGACAAGAAACATGTTTCCAAGCTGCTTCCTATATTCCAGCAGCAAACACTTTGGCACACAATTCTCGAGGAATGGTGTTGACGATGTCTGGAGTAGTCTGAAACTCGTAAGTTTTCATCTGATAACAGCTATTCTAAAAAACTACAGCCTTTACACGTCCCAAGGAGAAATATGTGAGAATGGAATCTCCAGCTCAGTCCAATGGAGGTCACCTGTCTATAGCGTTACCACATTTGGAGTTTGGCAAGTCAAAGGGGCTAGCCTTCCGCAGCTTCCTCTTCAAATACCAAACATGTTCGCCACTCTCCAATTTGTTAGCTGTGGAAACCGTGGCGAAACGTCACTCGCTTTCTTGGAGTTTGCAAGTGCCTTCCAAACAAATGTCTGGATATGCGCGCTAATAACCTTAATCTCATTTATTGTAGTCTGGCAAGCAACTTCTTCAATAATGACCAACGACGGGCAAAATTATATTTCGCAGATAGTCCTTTTCACAGTAAATATTATAATGGAGCACGGATACGACATTCCCAGCCAGCTCCTCTTTCGGCCAATATCACGTGTCCTGCTCACCTCTTTTATTTTGATGGCGATCATTCTAACCAGTGCCTACAAAAATGATAACGTATACAACATGGTGGTTCCCCGAAGACCATTTTTGTACGAAAAATTTCAGCAGATTCTCAATGACAAAGTTGCTGTGTACACAGTCAGCAGCAAGGATAATTCTGAAGTTAGGGTTTTTGCACTTGAGAGGACGCACAAATATGCACCAACATATTGTGTGCAACTACGCCGTTTTAGAAGGCGGCAGCTGCGACCATGCTACGTAATGTCCTCTGTAGATGTTATCAAGTTAGAAGGAGCTGCAAGCCATTATGAAAGTGCGTCTGAGAGACAGCTCAACGAAATGGTTTACAATTACACAGGTCTGCATATAAAAAGGTTCTTGCCGGATGTCTTGAATTGGGTGGATCAGGAGAATCCGCAATGGTTTAATAGGACTCTACTCTTACAAACTATTGGTATGAGCGCGCTACTTCGCAGCAAGATCGAGATGAGGCTGCTCGAGCAGTACCAACATTTTGAACGGGAAGGACTGAAAAATGACCTGTTAAAGTGTAGGAATAAAACTGCGGTTGTTCTTCCAATGCCAGAGTCGCTAGTTTGGGAACAGCAGCTAGGAAAAGGAAAGGTTAATATCGGAAAAGAAATGTATTTCCAAAGAGGCATTGCAGGTAAATTTCGGGGTCTTCTTTCATCTCAGGTCATGTCTGGACTGGGGAAATTAAAAGACTCGGGAATAGTCGGTAAATGGGTTGGAATATTGGAGGCTGTGTTAAAAGCTAAGCTAAGCACTATTCGAGAAACAAGTTCAATGTTAGAGAAGGGAAATACTCCAAAAAGTGTGACCATGAGTGATAACGTCATAGTTATATTTGTGGTATTACTGTGTGGTCTTACAGTGGCTATGGTGGTATTTTTTGCGGAAAAAGGGTTACGGTGGATACTTAAACTCAGAGTTAGTATTCTACATAAAAGTAAACTTTAAACTGGTTGATGTAGAGTTGAAGCTATTTATTAGAGAAAAAATTTCTACCTTTACCCTATTTAAGTTAAGATAGCAATAACAGGTAAACAATAATAAAACATGGAATAGTTTTATTAAATAACGTGCAGTTCCTGGACTCGATCGAAAATTATTTTGATGTGATAAATAATTGAGTGATAGTTGTTGAAATGGGAGGCAATTTATATTTAGGTATATTAATTGTAATTACATTCGAAACTAATTTGTTTCTTTTCTACTACCGATATGACTTTGATAGGACGAGGATATACCTCAATGCCATGAGAGTTTGATGCCGGGATAAATGGTTAAACTTGCAGCCTTATACGTGTCCAACATGCTTGTAGCAATGTAGCACCCTTTGTACCATTTTGACAATGAAAAAGAATCCTACTTTCATCTTTATTTGCATTTCAATTAAAAAGACAGCCAAGGGAATGAGCTGCAGGCCACCTTGAAAGTAGAAGATTGCGACAGTGTTAGAGTTCGTCAGGGTAACCGGAAGAAATTCCCTTTTCTCGTGCTGAGCCACAAACATTTTGTCTTTTAGGCTTCCCCTCCACTGAAACCAGCGGCGCCATAACGCCAGAATTCCGGAGTGGAATGCGGTACGCATCCGCATACTAAGCTTTGTAGCAGACCAGTCGAACACTCTTCATATTCCAAGTTCTCTCATAACTTCCTATCACATCCTCTCCAACAAACAAAACTTCCTCCATATTTACATGTCTCCCGGTTTCTGAAACTTTCTCGCTTGTAATTAGCTTTCTTCTGAGAGCCAGCTCAAACTGCATCACATCGTCTACATCGCTGGCGTACGCTGCTTTTCCACAGTGCCCAATTTTATCGAGAAGATAATTTGGATGAAGTAACTGGACGTGTTCTTCGACTGTTTTTGGAATCACAACTAATTTATCGAGCTCTTTTTTAGAAAAACCTAGCCGCTTCATGTTCCAATAAGCTGTAGCAGAAAATGGAGTGTAGCTGCTTTCCCTTAGACCTATGTGGACTTTAACTTTATCACTAAAATTCCTAGACTTTATACCATTTTGTTGATCAGCTATTTGTCTTGAAATAAACTTCCAAGGTGGCGAGTAAATCATGACTTTCTGCCCAAGTAGCTCTTTAAAGTTTTTATATCTTGTTGGTGGAAGGGGGCTAGTGAGATCTTCAATATTAGCCCCAAGATATGCATAAGACAAAACAATTCCTGCAAGGAGCCACGTCGCCTGCATCCATCTAAAAGCAGCAAATGCACTAGTTCCTTGAAAAACGAAAATGTTGTATGCAAACGTAAGATTCGAGAATCCCTCTATGCTACTGCACTTTTTCAGAATGATTTTGAAAAAGTTCCTATTCAAGTGGAGACTAAGTTCAATGCAGTGTGTCCGTGTCAGTTTTAAGGTGTGAAGAATTATTCCAGAAAGCAAAGTCAGCACAAGAAATGCCACCCAAACTGGGGGCTAAAAGGCGGATATGTATCCTCTCAGGGAGAGCCACTTTTTCTGCGGGATTGGAGCACAGGTCACAAAGGCATAGCCCATGTGCTTGTCGCTGTATGCGGTAGCTGCTAAGCTGCGATTTTTATGATTGTTTGTTATAGAAACTGTAGGGAGATACGTTTGCATAAAATAATTTGTAATATTCACATTTATATAAGTAGAGTTAGGGAAGAGGTAACTAATGACGATTTCGTCCGCGTTGGCTACACTCATTCCAGGTTTCCAATGCCTCAGATAGTAAGTCTGCCGTTTTTTCCGAACTATTTTATTGTAGATTTCAGAAATGTCGTGGGCTGTGTCAGCTACTATCATTGCCAATGCTGTAGGAGTACAGTTTTCCCGGTACTTTTCGAGTGACTGAATCGTATCTAGTTTCGAGATTTCGATCATGGGCGTACTATATCGCTGTGGGAGTAATTCGTAAGCCGCATTGTAGCATATAGAAATATATATGTAATGGACATTCGCCCTCCGCAGGTAAGAGCAAGCTTCCCAAATCAAATTGTATTGACTTTCGTAATCCGTGCAACCTTCCAGGAACCGCTTCCCAACGGTGACTGGTGAATCCCAGCTCTTTTTCAAAACTAAGAAACTTAAAATCAACGGAGAAATTGGAGACTTTCTTTCCTCAAACCATTTTTTGATTAAAAACGGAATGTCAAACTTGGGCCAAACGATGCTTTCAGTATATGTTACTGGCTTCCACCTTGATTCCAACCACGCTAGTACTAGTCATAGTCATGTTTGCATTTGACAATTGCGCCCGATTTTGCGAATATTTTCTGTAGTAGAAAACTATGCACAAAATAAGTATTATGGCTGCCACAATTGCGAGGAAAATCATTCCGCTACTGACAATAAAAGCCTCAGGTAAACATATAGAATCCGCAACATGTTGGGATGACTTCCTAGCGGAAGAAAAAATATGACCCGGTGGACAGTCCTCGCCATCCTTCATACATACCTAATTACATTTTAAAAAGATAAAATGTACCATGCAAAATTAGACTTTGCAAAATTATTTGTAGATTCATGTCTCATCTTACAATATTTTCTTCTCTGAAGAATGCTTTATAGCAAGAGTTGCATCCGTTTTCTCCTACAGTGACATTCGGACCTGTACACCCATCCCTGCAGTTTTCATGGCAGTCCAGGCACTCCCTATTTAATTGATACCTGTCCTGAGTGCACGTTTTCACGCAGTGACGCCCATCTCTGAGGTAATCTCTGTCACAGTCACAGTTGGAAACACATTTTCCGTCTTGTAGATACTCTAAACACAGACATGTGTCTATACCTGGCCCCCAACAGCCATTACCGAAGCACTCGTGGCTGCAGATTTCCCCGTTCTGCGTACACTTGGCAGGGTCTCCATTCCTAAATATTTGGACAGCATCTTTTCTATGTTCAACTAAAATTTCGACATGCGACAGGTTCAAGCTATGCACATAGCAGAGATTCTCATTATTTGAAATTTCTATCTTCCCACCGACAGAGCGCAATGACGGAAATTCAATTTTTTGAATGCCAGTTTCCATTATTATCAAGTCCCCGCCGATTTCTTCGAGATTTTTAAAGCTTGTCAGCGTTCGAAAATTCACATCTTTTATTTTTATCGTTCCAGTACACTTTCTTAAGCGTTCGGAACGAGTTCAGTACTGCTGTAATTAGCACGAGGGGTTTCTTGCCATTTGGATCAATCTCTTCGCCGTCCAGGTAGCACCATTGACATTCAATTACGAGGTCGCCTTCATAAACAGTGCAGTCTCGGAAATGCTTTGTGAGCCACAAAGGCGAATCCAAACTCCTCATGCTGGAATTGTCAGGAGCCCTGAAATCAAATTAGGTAATATCACATAACCGTTTTCGGAATATAATTTTTAAGATATATACCTTTATACCTTTCCAGATAAAAAGGATGAGCCGAACATTTCTTAATATGGAGGGGCTTCCTTACACACTTCCCTTTTCTTGCTGTTTTGTTTGGAGGGCACTGGGACAGGCATGATTTGCCTCCCTCATCAATTAAACTATCTTCTGGGCATGAGTTTACGCAATTGACCCCAAAACTGTACATTCCAGGAGGGCAAAAGTTCCTGCACTCTCCACCATACTCCACGTTTCTACAGATAAAACAATCTCCCCGAGTTGGTCCTGTGCAGCCTCCAACACAGGAAGAGTGACAGCAACCGTTGGGTAATGATAAACCGTAGCATCCCCCTCTGCAAGCTGGACTGCAGTTTAATTTCGAAATATTCTGACATTCATTTTCCCTCCAAATCCAAAAGTCCTGTATTGCTGTAACTTGGATGACATCTGCATTCCGGACTGGATTCATTTTGCACCCTTCCATAATAAAATTCTGGGTGCTGCTGAAACTCTGCACTATATCCTCCCAAAATCGCCGCCCAATTCATATTCTCCAAGGGGCACATCCTGTGCGTGGTATCTATTTTTATGTCTCCCCTGGAAATCTCTCGGAGTTTAGGAAATTCAATGGTGAAGTTGGCATTGCCTTGATGTGAGATGAGCAATGCGTATTCTGGATCATCCCACATTTCTTCCTTCAATGATTCGCCTCGAATAACTTTCAGATTCGGAAACACCTCAGAATAATTCGTGTACCAAGCGCCGACGAATTCCACGTAGCCTGTGACCACCTCAATATTTTTCACCAAATTTTTTGCAGCCGATGCCTCCCTAAACCAGTCCGAGTATTCTAGCACTACACTTCCAACAACGTATTTGCAGTTTTTGTATCTTTTTTCGTAAGTGGCTGACTTCATGGAAGTTAAATGGGACGGATGGGTGAATCCAAGACACGTTTCCTCTACCGTTATTGCTAGCGAACTCCAAGAATTAAAAACAAGGCACGCAGCTATAGCCCACGACAAGGACATGCTAATATTTCTAATCTTCGAGTTTACCATTTTGAAGATTGCAATTTATTCTTTTTTATTACCTTCAAAATTAGTTTAAATTAATTTAAAATTTAGATTTGGACGGTAGAATAAGCAGCCGATCTGAATGAGCGTAAAAACTGCACATAAACCATTGATTGGAGCCAAAAAAAATTTGCACTGTGTGTTGTTTGTTGCAAGCAAAGTTTTATGCTTTCACTACCGACAAAAATCATCTGTGCGAGTCAAAGAAAAGAGTACAAGTCTTTCTATGCTAGGGTTATAGTACAGTACAGCGTTTGACGGCTATACTGCCCCGTGAAATGTTTTAGGCAGAAGCTGCGTTGTAAAACAAAGCGGAAAAAGAATACAGCCAGTTTACTACAGTTCGTAGCCCCAGCGGTTGGCTACATGATTCTGCACTGTAAAATGTAAAATGGCTTACATCTTACATCAAGCTGAAAAAGATGAGGTGGAGGAAAAGTGTGTAGGCATTGCACCCTTCACATTAGGGTCCAGGGTGCTATGGTGTAGGAAATGCTATGAAAAAAGTTTGTCTGAGCTAGCTGCAGGCAAGATGGTAGAATAACCTTAGACTTGGTGATCACTCACGCGAATCGCCAATTCCTTGCATAATATAATCATAATCCACCTAAATCTGGATTAACATTACTTACATAAACTATTGTTCGAATTTAATTAGTTGGCAAATTTTGAAACGTTTGCAATCGGGAAAGCATGACTAATATTTTAAGTACATATTTTGATTGGAAATTAGCGGACTTATTCATCAAATTAAATTAAATCTGAAAATTCGTTGCGTTTAAAAATGTTTTGACTTAATTTAAATACTTGGAAATGTGTACGCAATACGAGGAGAAAATTCATATGGGCATATTGGTGGTTGCAACAAAGTATGCGTTGATAACTCTGTAGACGTAGTAGATAAGCGAGTGTTGGTAGATTACTTTGATGTAGATGTGCAAAAAGTCGACTGTCAGCAACTGTTATGTGATACTATGTCAGCGAAAATTAAGTAAATAGATTGTAAATGGCAATGAAAAATTCGAGGAAAATTAGCGACTGTATAATATTTGGAAATATAATCTATATCTAGTTCACCCCAAGCACTTTTCTGATCTCATTTCATGGGTAATCTAAGCAATCATTTTGCTTACCAAGAAACCAGGAAGCTCATATCTTAAATTTTTATTACTACGTAAAAAATTGAGAAGATATAAAAGTCCTCACCATTTACCATTTTTATATAATGCTTTATATTTAATTAAAATGTCATTTAGACATTTCGATAACTTAAAAACAATTTATTTTTTTCCATTTTCCAATTTCTCTGATAAAATTCCATGAATGATACAAAAATAGGACGTGAAGGCTGAACACGGAATTATTCAAGTAATCTTGGCCAAGGCTATTGCAAAACTTTCATATAAAAAGCAAGTGCTCACCCTTCAGAATATAACAGTCCATAGTTTGCATTTAGTACGATTCCACGCCCCACGTTCAACTCTTAAAATGTACGGTGAATTACCTCGACTCATCTTTAAAGGCCTCCTCACGGCGATTATTTTAGGAGTTGCATTTGCATCCGAAGACAGCGAGGATGTCAATCGACCTACGCAGCTAAAACATTTGGGGACAGCAAACGGAAAGTCTTACTTTATAGACGATACCGTGCAAATGGTAAAACATTTTTAATTCCAAATAAAAAAAGACTATAAAAATGTCCGGACCAAGTAAGCTAACTGTATTTGGTAACCGGCGAATGAAATTATTTCCCAGAGTTGGGGAGAGGCACGAGCACATTGCATTTCTCATAGGATGGATCTTGCTTCATTTCAAACAGCGGGCCAGTCCGATATGGTAATTCAAGCACTTCAATATTTTGGGCGTAGTTCCATCGGTAAAGTAATACTAAAGACTATAGAATCAATAGAATTCAAGTGAATTTTAGTAATACCTATACTGAAACGTATAATATGTGAAAATTAATCGCTACTTCAACAGTGACATGGACGATATTGGCCACCTCCAAGTGATTACCTCTGGGAGGATACTTATCAGCTAATAAATGGAGAAGCAATTAAATATTGGGGTGGCTCTGAGTTCCACTTTAGATGCGTCAGGTTAGCAGTAGTAATATCTCCTAATAGGTGGTGGAATTACGCTTCGACTGATTGTGCCAGCAAGATTTTTCCACTATGCGCTGCCTCCTAGTGGAAAACAGGGTTAAAGCAGCAGCATTAAAATGAACCATGAACTTAATTTGTAAATTTGAGCAAAAAAGCTAATAAAAATACATAAATCTTCAAAACCGATGGAAAATATTTTTATAACATTTTTTTATTGTAATGTCTCATACTCAAATTCTCACACTACCCCAATTTTTTTGGACTTTCTCAAATTTCATTTTGCATAGCTCATATAAAACCGCAAAAGCCGACAAAATCTCTCCGGTTGGAATAATAGAAAATATGACAATGAAACCGCCACCATCCCTTCTCGTCCACTCGCTATAAACTTTATCGCTGTTCCCATCTCGAAGTCGATTTCCAAGTTGAACAGAAAGTACTTTTCTTATCGAGTCCCACCACTGAAATATTCCTGAATCCGGCAGAAGTTGGAAGATATTAATGACTCGCTTACTAGCCCCGTTAACAATACTATACCCGCCAATACTTGCCGGAAATTTATCTTTGCTCACGTAAACATACTTAATTCCTTTCCTCTTCAATCCGGGAAGTATCCAGTGTGCGAGAGCATCGGAGAGAAATGATGCTCGGGGAGAAATGTCTTTATTAGTTGCAAGCTTTAATCCACTCTGTAATAATAAATTTTGTTTTCTCCGCTCCCGTAACATTCTTCCGCCGCATTAATGAATACACTTTTGCCGAGTGCGGGGTCGCTCTAGTCATGTCGAGTAGCTGACGCTCAAAGGCACTGAATATTTTTGGGAGGTAAGATTGCGGCGGAATTGTCACAGCTATGTCGTAGGTTCTTGCTAAAAATATGAGGAGGAATGTGACCATCTTTCGATTCAAAGTGTGTTGTGTATAAGGCGCCGAGCTGGTTTCATTCTCCGTCGCTGATTTATTTATATGAGAGTCTGGAATTGGAAAGCAGATTGAACTGGTGACCACTCCGTAGTCCATGAGCTGATTGGTGTGCTCAATAGGCAAGGGAGGCACTGGAGATGTAAGGTTGTTGATGTTGTCCCCTTTATAAAAGTTGCTGAGAAGTAACCAGGAAATCAAATAGAGTGCCAGAAATGTTCTGAGCGATGGAATTTTACGACGAAGCGGCTGCCCGTAGAAAACGGACTGGTCCAAGGAAGGCGTAAGCAAGAACATGATGGCGTAAAACCGAAAATTGAAAATTTCCATAATTGTACATTGACTTTGCGTGAGTGCAAAATTCAAAACCAGAAATGAAATTAAACTGGACAGAATTATCACAGTCCAAGTCCACTTATCAAATGCGGATAATAGCTCGAAGAATGGGAGACTCTTTTTTGTAGGGAGCATACCACACGCTATGAACCGTAGTTCTAAGGAAACGAAGCGAAATTCAATCTTTGGATTTCTGCTGCTGCAGTCTGCGCCTACAATCCACGGAAGTGTACCAATGTCATAAGTGGAGCTCCCACTGTTCTTTAAGGCTTCCAATTTATTTCGGTGCATTTCAAAGAATTGAGCTGTGTGACTTGCGTTACCCAATATATAATTTAAAAGTGAGGTATGGACATACGCAATGAACCATTCAGGGCTGTATTGAAAATCATCAATGGGGAAACCAAAATGCTCCTTCATTTTCCAAAATGGGGCAAACCTATCCTTAAAGTTGATTATGTCTTGGTGTGCGGAAATTCTCCAGAATGGAGATCCTCTTGTGTGCATAAAAGAGATTAAGTTTTCTTTAAAATTTTCACTGTTTTCGGCAAACTTAAAAACACATGATGGAATACGTGCCAGCGAATTTGGGGATGCCATCGAAACGACAAAAATTTCACTGATGGATAATTTAATTAAGTTCCATTTTCTAAAGTGAATTCGAAGGACTACCTCACTTGCAGAACCGGCCCTTAAAATTTAAACATGGAATAATTGTCGGTTGCTTACTCGACGGGATGCGAGTTCCAGCTTTTTCTCAATTTCCATCTCATTGGCTCTTGCGTTTCCGCTCAGCTTCCAAAAGTAAATGAACCCAAGTGGAGTGGCGAGACTGTATCTGGATGTGAGATAGCTTCTAATGTAGTACGGAGAGTTTGCTGAAAATGATGGTGGACTAATGTAAATATGTATCTCGCACAACCACGGCTTCACTGCCGTTGTCAAATCAATCATTTGAAAAACTTTGTAGTCGCTACTGTTGTAAAATTCGTCAATTGGCCTAAATTTATATTTGAGTATATTTCTAATATTTACGTTATGATAAAAGTTAACACTTCCAATATTTACTTGCGACTGGTCTCTGAAATTGTTATTTTTATCCTCGACTCGTCCTACGCTGTGTGAAGAGAGAATCAGTGGAATGGGAGGGTTTTCCAGGAAATATCCTCGAAAATTTAGCGCATTCATCAGGCACACCTCTCTTTTGAATAGAGTAAGAAAATCATTTAAACTGAAGGAACCCTCCAGCATGGTGTGAATAAGTGGAAAGTTTAGCAATGAAAATAAAATTATTCGTGTCATATTGGAAAGCACACTGTCCAATTCGGAGCTGAGTCTGAAATGGAATGATATAAATGTGGTGCTGTGGATAATGTTTTTGCCAATATTGCAATTAATCATTACGATATTTATATTGTATTGTAATTGTAAGAAAAACGTGCCGTTTTGCGGTGCCAATGTAATAATTTTAGTTTGGAAACAATAATTAGCTACTTTTCTCTCAATAAAAGGAAAATGGTATAGAAGTAATGAGAGAGCAGTTTTTATAGCGACTATCGACTATCCTAATTTATTTTTCACCATTTGCCACTTATGAATGAGAATCCTTTAAGCCTAGTATCTTTTCAGTAAACGCCTAATTTTATTCTTTTGTTGTGGCTGTCTTACGTTTGTGTCAATAAAATAGTTGCATTATTCAACAACAATGAACAAATATACTATAAATAACCTTGTTGAATGTTTACGACTTGTTATAGAATTTTCTTAGGTAGAGATGCTTTTGAATCCGTTGTAGCATTAGTATCCACGTAAAATTTTGTTTATGAAAAAATCTAACTTTTGGTGAGTTATACATTAAAAAATAAAGTAAAAAGTAAAAAGTACATGATAGTAAGTTTCAAAAGAAAATTGCGAGTAAATAATGCAGGCATAGGCCGCACAACCGGTGGGGATGGTGGGGACATGTCCCCACCAGAAAAATCCCAGGTGGGGAGAAAGTATTAAAATC
>JAHZND010002876.1:0-10699 GCA_027744115.1 Acrocyrtus sp. NNG-2020
CCGTATTTGCTCCTCCGGTGAAGTACGCATCCCATAACTCAAAAATTTAAATAAGATACATTAACAATGGAGAGACGACACGGCTCATTATAGCCCACTTCATTCTGATGGTAATATGGGAAGAGCTGAGGTTTTGTAAAATTCGAAGATGCCTGGCTTCTAGTTAGTGTGCCTTATCATTTCGGTGACAATTTCCTTCCATATCTGTGATGGAAGCGGTCGAGGAGAAGACGAAAAGTTGTCCTGGAGAAGTATGCTGTCCAGTGAACGTGGGGCAAATGATTAGATTCATCGAAACGGTTCTCCTCCTCGCCCTCATCCTACTTTATTAAGAGAGAAGTTGTATTTCCCGAGGCTGGCGCTACTGCTACTGCTGCTTGCTGCCTCGCAAAGTGAAATTGATCTTGTACAGCTTAATTTTTTTAACGAGGTCCCGTATCAGTTTTCTCTTCACGTTGTCAGGAGCCGTTGAATGGAGGGAGATAAAGTGTACCGTTTCAATTTTCATTTTGATGATGACAGAGCACCCCGACCAGCCAAAGACCAAAGCAAAGTCAAGGAGGAAAATGAACTGCATAATGAAGGAGAAGACATTTCCCTTGCCACTTTCTCCTCCACCAACAACCTTCCATTTTCCCATATTTCAATTGATGATGAATAGAAAGTAGCCTGGAACGTGGATGTAGAGCAGGAAGCAACTCTCGCAAGACGCTAGCACCCAAAGATAACAGATAACAATGCCACTACACACAATTTTACCTCCCTTTCATTCTTCTCCTCCACCCCAGTTCACTTTTACTAGCTGTGAACTGGAGACAGCACACTTATCATCTTTTCCCATCGTTTTCATTATGCATGCAGAGCAAACAACTGTGCCACCTCGGTTATCGTATCACCTTCCGTACCAAATTCCATTCATTCCCTCCTGGAATGAAACTGTAAATGAAGTGGAGCAAGACATAGTCGACGGTTCACAGCTTCCGCCTTTTATTCATTTTCTGCGAAATGAAAAGAAGTGAACTTCGCCTTTCCAAGAGGCAGTTGCGGTGGCTGTGGCGGAGCACTCCTATCTGCGGGCCACATCTTAATGAATTATTGCCTGTCTAAAAAAAAGTGAAGCGCAAACAGAGTGTTAACCCTTTTCTTTACGAGAATAAGGAAAATAGCGAAGCTCATCTTTCTTCTTTACCAACTTCATTAAACTCTTGAGCTGACTTTTCTCCGGGCAGTCAACATCACAGTCTGAAGAGGATTGATAACTCTGCTCATTTGCTGTAATAAGGTTAGATGAAAGTAGCGAAGACATAAGTGAGAGGACAGCATGGAAATTGCCACTTTGCATAAATACACGGCGAGACAAAAAAGACATTAGGGCTCAGGCAGGTGCCTAATAATGAAAGTCAACTCAAAAAAAAAATCTGTGGCATTTTTCTTGTTAAGGTGTTAACTTTGGATAAAAAAATGTTTTTATATTACATCGAGCAGAGAACATATTGTGGGATGGCTGAAAATATTCCTTCCCTCATCTCCCACATGAGATACATTTTTAATGGGATGAAAGGTAACTGTACTGGAATCGTTAGCTGGAAAAATCGTTTGCTGGTCTCGATCTGCGTGTTGTTGTGGAAGAAAGTACTTTTTATGTGCTATGCTGCTGCGATGACACCATTAATCACTGTCAAAGTGTGCTCGCTACTCATACCCCAAGTTTCATACAATAAACATTCTCCAGCAAAATCCAGCATTATTACCGGCAACGACATCAACGAAAAGCCCCACAACCAAAACATTCTTTTTTTCGTGGTGATCACAGTAAAATTAGAAATTTGACAGGCAGAAAAAGCAAACTTTTAAAGGTTGGGATTTTTAGTTTATAAAAAATGCATTTCTGTGTATTTGGTTGATTCCCATTTTGAGAACCTCAATGAAAATATTTTGTTTTGAAAGTATTCAGTTTTGAAGCTGTACTTAAGTTCTGAGCGAATTTTTCGTGGTCGAGGGTATATTTGCACTTTTCATTGGAATTTGATTAAGATTGAGCCAATGAAGCGGAGCCAATTAGGGAATCTTTAGTATTGACATGTCATTTCCACCTAGGGAAGTGGAATGGACACGCACGCACACGCAGTAATAAATTGCCTAATTTCGCTTGACATTGTTGTTACCACAAGTCTCCCGTCACCTATCTTTTCAGTATCATTTTTATCCATTCTGAAAATTCAGCTTTTCTATGCAGTAAAAAATCTCCCAAAGAATTTCACAGATTTCAAGAATTTATTTGTTGGATCGCACATTTAAAAAAAATATTCGCATATATCCATTTTCAAGGAAAAATCTTCTTTAAAAAATCTTTTTTTTATTCTTCGAGAATTTATCAATAACCTGATAACTGCCTCATCAAATCGTAAATCGTGATCAGCTTCGCAATCACTGCCACCAACCAATACATCCGATCCATTCACTACTTTTTTTATCTTCTGCCAAAAGAATATGTTATATTGTGAAGACAAAATACTTCTTTCCTATTCCCCGCACTTCATTACCATTTTATTAGTTAGCTGAACCTAAAACCAGTCATATTAACTGTGTCTAAGCCTTGAAAAAAAAACCACCACTAGCACCAATATATATTTTTTATTTTCGCCACTATTATTATGCCTCTACCCCAGGGGATGATGTAAACGGAGCTATATGGTTTTTTTATTTAGCTGCTGGCTCGCGCTCGGACCAAAAACTATTTTTTTCTTTCCCAAAAAACAGTAATCAGCGAGAAATGAAGAAGAGGAATGTGGTGGTGGTGGAGGTGATGTATGGATTGTTTTTCCCTTGTTATAAAGCGATAATACAAATTTTTTGGATTTTGTGTACAGGACACGACAAGCCAATATATTTTCTGGCTAATAATGATACGCTACCATTATCCATTCGACCGATAAGCTCGTTCTCATTCTACCTTTTTTTTGTCTAAGGATACACGTATCCATTTCCATTCTGAAAGAGTGAAAAAGTGAATAGAGCTCTTCTTCTATTTTTTGCGCTTCGTACAGCTAATCATGATAATGGCAGTAATGATAATAATGTTGTTGTTGTCTGCCTGATTATTATGAATTACCACCAGGGATGTATGTATATTTTTGCTAGAAAAAATGTTCAAAAAAAAGATTTCTAGCCAGGGAGTTTTTAGTTAGTAAGTTGGTATTAGGTATTAAGAAAAAAGGGGCATGACCAGTCCTCATCTCTAGTTGAGTCGTCAACATCACGACGACGATCCGATGAACGAGACCAGCCCAGACTCAGCGAGAGAGGTATTAGGAAAAAGGGGCATGACCAGTCCTCATCTCTAGTTGAGTCGTCAACATCACGACGACGATCCGATGAACGAGACCAGCCCAGACTCAGCGAGAGAATCGGATGAGTGAGCATTGTAATTTGCCAATCACGACCTGGCCATCGCAAGTACATTAATACCTACTCAAGAAAATATAAAAAAAATACAGAGAACGCTCTTTCGCAACGCAATCAATTGCAATCGGTGGAAATTACGAGCGTGTAAGCAAACAAAAACCTGACAATAATCATTGTTTTGTTGGTGCAACAATGAGGACATAAGCTAAGTTACTGTGTGGCTCGTGGTGCACTGTTCTCCTCGTCTGCTGTCTGCTTGCAAAATTCGAAATAAGTCGGGACTTTATTTTTACACAAGGGAAAATAATATGAGAAGAAAGCTGTTTAGCTTTTTTTAGCTTGTCTTTCGAGTTTTTAGCATTTGACATTTACGCTGACATTTAGGGCTAATGTCACTCCAGCCAAAGTCCGTGTCCAAATGGACATAAAAAAGTAAAAGCAGAGAATGCCACAGAGAAAAGCGAAGGGAGCAAAGTATTTTTTTTTTCATGACAGTTTTGCATTTTCACTAGCTGATAGTAATGATAATGATGATGACAAGTTGGCTTTGCCCTTCTCTTTTCTTTTCCGTACTTTTTTTTATAAACTTCATATATTGCATTTCAGCTCTTCTTTGACTTTGACATCATCCCAGCAGAACATGACACCGGAGACATATCACATTTGACAGTGGCAAGAAAGCGCTCGTGTGTAGCGGGGCAAGTCGGCCCCATTTTTATCCTATTTCATTTTTCCCTCAGATATCGGAGCAAAAGGAGAAAATTAAGTCTCTTCCTCCACCTCTCTCTCTCTCTCAATTTCTATTTTATTCAGATGAGTGAAAGCCAGACATTTTGCACTCCGTCCCGGGCGGCTTTTCATAAGTCGTGCATCCATTCCACCTCCACCCTTTCCCCCACTAAACGCACCAAATGTCAGGCTAGCAATTTTTCACAAAAAAAGTGTACATTTTTAATATCAACCCAGTTCATATGTCTTCCTGTGAGAGAGTCTTCAATAAAAATGTGAAAAGTGTCAGAGAACAGAGAAGTGAGTCTCTCATCTGTGACTTCCATTATGAGGTTTCATTTTTTTTATTCCTTGTGAACTTCCTCGCAGAAAGTTTATCCTATTTTTATTTATTCCTTCTGTGACAAAAATAACATTCTTGTCATATCACATAAAAAAAAATTCTGACGTGAGTTGGTAAAAGAAGGAGACATATATGCACACAGGCCAACGGGGCTATTCAACCTTCTGCTCAATCAGTGTGAAGTGGCGAGCATGAGCATGGCAAATCGTCGTGAGAAAAAAATGAACAGCAATTGAAGACAAATAAAAATAAATGCTTTTTGTCCTTTAATTCAATTCGATGAGAGACTGAGAGAGAAAAAACTATTTTCATTTTTTAGCAGATCTTCAAATATGAACTCTTCTCTTCTGCAAAAAAAATATTTTTTGTGTGGTTGAAAAAAAGCAGCTGTAAAATAAAAAAGTGTCGCTTTTTGTAGCCCGTTTCATTTCAAATATTATTTTTTGTATTTTTTGCCATTATGCTGAAAAGTTCATTTTCTCAGTGGTACTCATTTTTACACGTATTTCCCCTTTTGTACAGTCTCTCTTTGCATTGTCCCCTGCTATTTTTGAGGTTTTCTGATTTCACTGACATTTTTTTCTTCTTAAGAAGAAGATACTTTTTATTTCTTAAACCACTGCAATGAAGAAAGATTAGCTGGGTATATTTCTGTGAGTTGGGAGGAGATGGTTTGGACATGGGATGCTCTGTTCCGTATTTTTATCTTCAGCTTGCGCTTACTTGCTCACTTTTAGGAGAAGGCACGACAATGGAAATACGTAAAAAGTTAATAACGACTCTAAATGATAATAATAATGCTGGTGGTGGTAATGGCAATAAGGGAAATATAATAGTAGAAATAATATTTTCCCTTCCCCTCCACAATCTTCTTGTAAATCCCGTTCCCCCAAAAATAATAGTAATCTTCTTGTGTGAAGTTTTTTTCTGAAGTGAGCTGCGGAGAAAAAAGAATAGGAATGAGAAAAAAGAAAAAGCCTTTTTATATTTTCAAAACTTCTCTTCTGGTTCATTCTTGTCATTTACCACCATCACCAAGCCATTATCACTGCCATATTTACTATTACGCAGTATCATTACACTGTTTGTTCCTGGTGAAGAACGAGCAGCGCAACAGGGGGTCACCTCAGATCATCCTCATCCTCCACCTCAACGTGCCTTGGAAAAACGAAATGAAGGAGTAGGTATATATGAGTCTGAGGACGGGTAAGACCTACCAAGCAAACTGAGAACAGTGCAGGGCAGGGTTGCAGTGCAGAGGCAGAAATCTTCGGATTGATTTTGTGGCAGCTTCTGGCTAAGAAATTTTTCTTGGTGCATTCCTTGATTTTTTAAGGAAAGAGTCCCCTTCGATGAACAATCGTTGTCCATAAAGACGTAAGGAATAAATTGACGAGATAGATGATTTAAAGTAGGAGAATTTATGGAATTTTACATTCTAGGCATAAAAATGTTTTTTTTAATTTGTTACTTACCATTTTGCTCTTAAAGTCTCAAATCTGAACAGCTAAACAAAAGTTTAACAGGAACATGAACAAATCTGTATAACCTTTTTCCAGAATAAGAAAACATTTCCATACCATTCGATCTTGGAAAAGAAATGATGAAAAATGTGATTTGTTCTCTATTTTCCCGAAAATCCACTTTGTTCAGTTCGCGACCAGTCAACTTGTTGACTTGCAGCTCTGTATCCCATCTCCTTGCGCCCTTCATTTCACATGAAGATAAACTGCTGCATTAATAACAATTTGAAAATCATGACAAGTCTAAGGGGAAAACAAAACTTGTTTCCGACTCTCCAGTTTCTGCGTATTCCCCATCCACCCACCCATTCGATTGTAGCTTCTGCTAGAAATGCCAGAATATAAGTATCTGGAGAGAGGGAGACTTTTACCGTCATCATTAACCATTTGCATTTTCCGTCGCTTTCCATTTCCATTCATATATTTTTATTTTGAAAGCAACGTAATGAAATTGTTTTTGGAGGAAGATGACTTTTTTCATAAATTTTCATACCTGTGTGGGATTGAGGGGATGCTGATATTTGAGCAGATAAATAAAAATGACAAGAGGGAGTCATAAAGAGATCACTTAAGTGTCACGCACGCCTGCTCTGCCACCACCAAGCTTTCCTCGGTCATTTACTATTGTCATTAGCAAATTGGCACTTTTCTTGGTTTTTCTTGGTAGCAAAATTCAACCGGAGTGAAATTCAGAAGGAAGCAGAAAGAAGAAAATAAGTTCTCAGCGAGCTATTTTTATGATCAGAGTTTAAATCGTATCCTTTTGCTTCTTCCTGTCTGTTTTCATTGTTTTGAAGCCTTTTGTTTAAGAATCTGCCACGGTCTTATTTTACAATAAAATTGAAAATTGATGAGCAGCAAAGAATGAGCGAGAAGGAAATGTGAAAACAGGCTGAAAATTGTGAGCCAAGTACACATTAAGTCAAGTCAACAGTTTTTATACATTTGTTAGGAAAGTCAGGCGCAAATGTATTGACGTCTAGTATAAGTCTAAGTTTAAGGTAAATGATGATTTATCATGTAAATGACGAGATGGTCTGCTGATCTTCCTGGCAGGGGTGTGTGGACACAAAAGAGGAAGAGAAATAGAAACGGAGCTTGTGGGGACAGTGGTGGCACGTCAGGTTACTATTTTGCAAGTTTTCTGTGCAAACAGTTGTGTAAATATTTTTATTGTTCTGTTTGATTGCTGCACAGAGAGAAGAAGCACATTTTTAGGAGAGGATAATGTGCATGAAGTATTTCTGTTTTCTTTAAAGCGTCATAAAACGAGAAGAATTCCATTTCCCATTCATCAATTTGGGTATTATACTGCGTTCAAAGCAGAAAATACTTTTACATTGGTGTTTTCTAACGCTCTTTTTTTAGACATTTTTATGAGATGAGGTTGTTGGAGTAGCCTGGCATGTCATTTTTATAGCTATTAAGCTGTGACTAGTCACTGACCAGAGTCATGTAAGTGGAAAGTTGTAAAATTGAAGTCAAGTGACATGGTGCGTGTAAAGGAGTAATCACTGCAATTCTTGCTACTTACTCGCCACCAGTCGCATTTCACCTGAGATAAAAATTTAAAAATTAATTAAACTATCGTTGTCTCCTTTCCTACTTTGGTAAAGAAAATAAAAAAAGAGGAAGTTGGTGCTTAGCCGATAGCAATAAAGACCTTAAGTGATAGGTAGCCACTTGACTCATTTTGTTTTATATTCGTCATTAGCTTTGGCGTAATTGAAGGCAATAAAAAATGTCAACGTTTCGCAAGAGAGTATGTAATTCACATATTTTTTGGTTCTGCTCTACTACTTCAATGAAGCAGACTTAATTCTTTTAGCTGATCCCCATTTTCATTTCCAACTAGTTTTGGCATTTCGAATTCTATGCTCAAAGACGGACAGCTCATAAAGATGGCATTTGCCTATGCACTGCACTTCAATGACCTTTCTAGCTATTCAGATAATGGAAAGGTGAACTTTTGTTTCCATCTACTGACACTTTCCAAAACTATTAAATATGTTTTAGGATAGTTCGAGCAATGTTGAGACGAGTTGGAAAAATGTTGTTTTTGGAAGTGATTAAATAAAAATGTGTATAGGTAATTAAATAATACTCACGACTTATTTTTGCTATTTACTGCTACCCTCGAATCCAAAATATATCTCCAATCCAAATGATGAATCACTTCTTCCAAAGCCAAAATCCACAAATAAAATGCCCAAATTTATTTTCCCGCAAAAACTAAAATGTAATTATTGCCCTTCTCACAAAATTAATACTCAATACATTTTTCTTTTCCCTTCTTTCCAATCAGGTTATTGAGCAATTATTTTTCGTTCGTCTGGTGGGGAAAACTCCGATAGAGACGCTCATCCGGGATATGCTCCTCTCGGGAAGCTCTTTTAATTGGCCATACATCTCCACAATGTGACAGTCCCCATTCACCACCGCAACCTCCACTCACCATCCCCACCATCACCACGTACTCGCTGCTGCAGCACAGGCTCACGCCCACGCAGCTCTTGCCCATCACCATCATCAACAGCAACTGACCACCAACTCTGCTGCCCTAGCTGGAGCCACTCCAGTAGCTGACAGCAACTCCACCACCACTCCATCCTCGTCCAGCAACAGCAGAACTGTCACTGTACTTTCTAATCAATCCGGATCGACGATGATCAACTCTAGTAATGCGATTATTGCTGGCATACAATCGACCACCAACAACGTCCCAAACAACAGCAATTCCATCAGCAATAGTGGCTATCTCTTCCCTTACAACGGTAACAGCAGTAATTGCAGCGGTGGTAGCAACAACTCCTCTTCGCTCCTTTTCAACTCTGGAATTGCTGCGGCTTCCTGTTCCTCTTCATCCCTCCTTGGCAGTTTCGGCGGATCCGTTGGATGTGCTGGCATTATTGCCAGTCACAACAGCACCCCTTCCGTCATCTAGAAAAAAAAATCTTGTAGGCTAGTATAAGCACTGCCGCTATGTGTTAGAAATCGATAATCAAATTAATTGGTCTAATCCATCAAAATGAAATTGCGGCTGTGTCAGTCTGCATCGGCGATGCAAGAAAAACGGGAAGAATTTTCTCCTGCATCTGCACATTAAATATTTTGGAGAGGGACGAGATGAGATCCTTTTTTATACTTAATGTTGCTAGTGCTGATACTGCTGGACAGTGGAATGTGGAATTACAAGTAGGTTGCGTATTGAAAAATAAAACTTACTCCTTGTCAAGAATTACATTTACCTATTTGGTTCTGTAGCATGTACAATGTTAGCAATTAACGTAGTAATGAAATGGGACGGAAATAATGGCAATGTAGTAGGTAATTTGAAAGTGAAAGATCAGATAACTGCTAGAAAAAATGGATTTGGAATGTCAGCATTGTCGTTTGGGTCTCTATTCACAACACGGTTATATGTTCCTAAATAGATTTCTATTCAGATCACTTTTCAATCCCTTTTGCTTGGTGACTTTTATGGAAAAGAATTCAATGCAATTACTTTAAGTTGTTTTTCGATGGGCATCGCCAATACCTTTTGAATGCTGCTCTGTTGATGTTGTACTTTATGCGTGAGTAGAAAGGAGATGGTGGATCATTTTTATTTAAAGAAAATATTTCAGTCATCACAGTCATATTTAAATGCTTAGCTAATTTAAAGAAAAAAATATTAAGCTAAGCAGCAAAAAACCGTTAGCATTGTAAAGCTACTGAATTTTTGTTAACGGTTTGTTCTTTATTTAAAAAGCAATGTAGTTTTAATTTTCTCAAAGTCGACCAGAAACGACAATGTTTAAGGTGGAAGGGGCCCAAAGTACTTTTTTTTGCAAAAATGGTAGCTTTATAGAGACATCGTTCGTTCATAGGAAGGTGAGACTTGTGGTTTAAAGATCAGTCATGTTGATTGAAAAGTAATCTCCTCTCAAATTTAGATCTGGTTAGTTAGCTGCGTTAAGTTCAAAGTTAAGTTAAGATAAGGAAGTTATAAAAATACGCTGCGCAATCACTCTTCAAACGAGATATACCAAAAATAAAATACTTTTAAAAAATGGATTTAANTTAAGTTCAAAGTTAAGTTAAGATAAGGAAGTTATAAAAATACGCTGCGCAATCACTCTTCAAACGAGATATACCAAAAATAAAATACTTTTAAAAAATGGATTTAATCTTACTGCATTTAACCTTAAACGGCCATTAAAGATTAGTTCCACGGGGGGAATTAAAAGCCAAAAGGCACAAAAATGATAATTTCTCCCAAAACATGAAGATAGTCCATCCCACCCAATCCTATAAAAAGCTTTACAAAATTTCCCAGCAAAATTTACTCAAAAGGAGTACCAAACAATATTTGTATAGTAAGTAGGAGCGACTCGTAGAAAACACCTTCTCCTTCAACCCTCCATTAATTATAGCAAATTGCTACTTTAAAACAGATAACATTTAACGTTTAAACGTAGGTCTCTAGTTTCTACACATGTACATAATTTTAGCTAACATTTGTGATTAGGTAATTTTATTAAATTGCTTGTTACTGCATAAATATAGTTTAAACAAAAATGTTATATTGTAATATACCAAGGTAGATATTTGCTGTACAATATAGTAGTAGAAATTACATCTGTTAATTTAAGTAAATTGTAGCAGACTACTGTAATATTTGATATAAGCTGGATGCAAGACACAATTCGTCACAAAT
>JAHZND010002877.1:0-11793 GCA_027744115.1 Acrocyrtus sp. NNG-2020
ATTTTGATGGCTCAGGTTTGGCTAACCAGATGTTAGCGGAATCAGAATTTGGAGGAGAGAGCAGTAAAGGCAATTTTTTTGGATTACCGTTTGAAGATGTTGAGAGCGGATTGGGGATCAATAAATAAAAAACACATTAGAGAAAGCTTTAGAAAAAAAGTGTGCCAATTGAATTAAAATAGTCTGCAGTATTCTGTATGTATATCTATTAGATCGATTGGAGAAAGCAAATACGAAAACATCTGCATTACATTTTACTATCACCGCTATTTTCAAAATTAACCTTTTTGGTTATTTCTACTGATGTGGGATTTCTCACTCGTGTCGGGACTCATTTCTCTGGTGTATCCAGAAAATATCGATTTAACTTTCTCTCTGTCTGAGCTACTGCGACATTAACCTACACAGCGACAGGAAAACCGTGAGAGAGTTTAAGGTCTATGGAGTAGACTGTGATAGCAGCTTTCCCATAACATTGCAAATTAAGTTGACAAGCACTTAACAGTTTGGAACTTGGTGTGGCATTGTGGTAGCGACAATTGGACGTGTATCTTATAAATTAGCTGCCGCTTCAAGCTCAGGCTTCACCCTCAACCCGCTTCTCCAGTTCCAGGTGGAGCCGAAAGAGAAGAGGAGAATGAAGAGAGGACACGTTACATAGATTATTTTAGCGCTCGCCTACTTTTCCATTTTTCTCTTGCCATAACCTTTGGTGGAGATATGCATGTGTGCCTGTGGCTCACACTTAAGGAAGTAGTGGTTGCCAATTCCGGAGAAATCGTGGAAGAGGGAATCTCATCGAATGTTGATATTAGAGGAATTCCTCTTTCGTCATACTTTTTTTAGACGAAGAAGGGTTTTGCTGTGTGCCCACTTGGGAAGATGCTATAGGCTCTCGCGAGGAGAGAGAAAAAAAAGTAGGTGATGTGGTGGATGTGGATGTGCGGATGGGAAAAGGGACTGCCTACGTGGACCGTAATATGGATCGCACGGTTATATGCCAGTAGTACGTTTCCAGGCAGAAAGATCCTTCCCTGAGCTAAGTATTGATCGACGAGATGAAAAAGAAGCCAAATGCTGGAGCTGCTTTAGACTTTCTCCACTCCACGTACAACTTTTCCGTGTGTGTAGCTGGAAGCTAGATAAACGCATTTCGCGTTAGTACGCTGCTACCTTATGAGAGCGGTGTAGGGAGTTGTAGTAATGTGTGGATATATCGGTCAATTCTGGAGCTTATTGTCTGTTTCCCACTTTTACTACTGTGAGCATATAAATGGATGGCTTTTCTCTTGGCAAGGGCGGTGAATGGTGCGAGCTTAAATGGAAAACGGTAAACGCAAATGCTGGAATCAGTATCATTGAGGGAAAGGATGAGTAAGGCATTCATAAACGAACAAAACAAACGAAAATGCTGGAAAACGGTTTCCAGAAAAAGAAAATTTCCTCTCGGTCGCGTTTCTCTTGCTCGTAGTAGAACTTTCTTGAAGCTCGTACCTTGCTATCGACCCTTCACTTTTAATAGAGTTCACTCCTTCCTTTCAACCAGAACGAAAATATCCCGCACGCTTGCTCCGCATGCATACCTCTCTCTTGCTCAGATCTGGGTTTTTAAACTGATTGTCAAAATTCCGGTGCGGAACATTCCGTCCGGAATATTCTGGAAAAAAAGTTAGTTCATAACAAGAGGAAAACAGTAATTGGGGTACTCCATTTTCAGTAAAATCTTTGCCTTTTATTATATTTTGCGAAGTTGTATGCATGTTTAACAATGGGGACCGAACTGCGTCTCCAGATTCCTGGGTGGCAGTGATGAAATGAGAGATGATTGTTTATACAAAGATTTTGTATTATGTAAGGAGAGGATGGAATGGAAGCACGCTGGAAATATTTGGAAAGAATGGAAAAACTAGGAGCAGCTATGTAAAAGCCCTTTAGTATCTCCGAGTTTTATACAACTGGTCGAAAAACGTGCCTGGAAATTAAAGTGCAGATTTATGGCGCACAATGGAATCGCAGATAGCCCGTATTTATTCTCTACTGATAGATACGGGTGTGCGGTAGTGGCTATGTATATGGCTGTTTATTCCAAATAAATGGGAGCCGGAAAGATGTTTAACCTACTTTGAAAAGAAAAGGAAAAAATGGATGACTGTTGGAGAGAAATCGTATTAAAAGGAAAGGCTCTCTTTACTTGCGTCATTGAGCAGGCATATTTGCACAGAGAAAGTAAAGGAGGGTAATATACTTATGGAACGATAATAAATCACGAGGCCATATGAAAAAGTATCAATTGAACTGACTTAATGTAGTACAGGAAAGGGAGAGGGAGCTTTTGATCTCCCCGGCTGTGATGTGATCTGATGGCATAATGTTTGCCGATGATCGGGAAATGCTGCTGGTTTGCTCTGTTCTGCTGCTTGCCTAATTGCGTTTACTATTCGCAGTCAATTTCCAGCCGATTGAATATAATGATGATGGTTGATGTAAGGATGCAGCTGGCAATTCATCACGATTACGGGATGTAAGGATTCCTGCTTTCTTGGGAGGAGCGGAATAGCAGCGGAAGTTGATTTTGTAGTCAGCAAGAAAATGTTCGGCATGCCATTAGCATAATCGGTTTGGCTTAGGTCGCGCATAGCACAATGAATGGGTAATATGACATTAAGAAGGTGAAAAGACTCAAACTTTCTATTTTCTGATTGCAGAGAAAGGCAAAGGGCCAGGACCTATTTGAGAAGGTTTGCGAGTACATCAATCTCGTGGAGAAGGACTACTTCGGGCTAAACTTCACAGACAGACATGGATACTTAGTGTGGATAGAGAACGAGAAAAGGATCTCCAAACAATTGAAAAGTAAGCTGTTTGTAGTAATATTCATCTGGTTTCGGAAATGTGTTACGTGACGGTGGTAGTAATTGGTTGGAGAGAATGTAATAATTGAGTGCCCGTGCTTTGTTTTAGATGAGCCTTGGGAGGTATGCTTCCAAGTTAAATTTTACCCTCCGGAACCTGCTCAGCTTCATGAAGATATCACAAGATACCATCTCTGCCTACAAGTTCGCAACGATATTCTTACGGAAAAGTAAGCCATGCTATAATATTCATTTATGAGTACTGAATATTTATGGATACAGTACAATTTGCATTGGTAAATTAAACTGATTTTTCTGTGTTTTTATGTAGACTGCCATGTTCCTTCGTCACACATGCACTGTTGGGTTCTTTTCTTGTTCAATCCGAACTCGGTGATTATGATCCGGATGAGCACAGGAGTCACTATCTCAGAGAGTTTAAATTTGCCCCTAATCAAACGCCAGAACTTGAGACCAAGGTGATGGAGCTCCATCGGACTCACAAGTGAGAAAAAATGACTTGAGAATAGGTACCTAATGCTTTCCAGATTAAGGAGACAATTTAAAGTTGCCCGTGTTCTGTTTAATTTTCAGAGGCCAGACACCAGCAGAAGCAGAGTTGAATTATTTGGAGAACGCAAAGAAACTGGCCATGTATGGGGTGAGTCTTCATCCAGCTAAAGATTCAGATGGGCTGGATATAAGACTTGGTGTTTGTGCTAGTGGTCTCACAGTTTATAGAGACAGGTATAATTCAAGATAACTGCGATCTAAAATAACTTATTTTGTATGCTTTATTGGTATTTTTGATAATTTTTTCAACAATTTATAAACTAAGTTGTTTCTACTGTTGAAATGAAAGGTGTAAACCTCTGGAGCTGAGCCGGGAATATTTACAATTGGGAATATGTATTTTTCAGATTGATGGCACCTGAACAACCAACAAAGTCTGGTTTCTTTCCTCGGTTCGGTTCTAAATTCCGGTATTCCGGGAGAACATTTTATGAAACGAAAAATGCTACGATTGACCGGGTTGCTCCTAAATTTGAACGCAGTCTTAGTGGGCGAAACATAACATCAAGAAGTATGGATGGTAATGACAATTTCAGGGCCAACATATCCAAAAATAAGCTTCCAACTATTTTCATTTACATATCTAAGAATTTTAATTTTGTGATTGTACAGCTCTTGGCGCGAGGCACAATTCAATGGAAGATCTGGAAGCTGGAAAACGTCCTCAGCTGGTTGACCAAGTACCTTCTGGAACAACGACCCCGGATCCCGCAAAAGAAGAAAAGAAGAAGGACAAGGTAAGTCAGTTTAGTTTGAGGAGTGGAATTCGTCGACCATGAAAAGAGTTATTGTTTCAAATCGTGTTTATATTGTTCCAGCATCAGCAAAGCTATGTAAACAAGTAGACTAGATGTGACACCCTTTTTTTTAGCCCTTTTTGATGAATTCTGCTGTAGATGCAATGCAATCTCGGTGTAAAAACCAGTATAGACATACTTGGTTACTGATTATATATATCCTGAAAGTTACTAGTCAGAAAGCAGTCAGCGAGATGAAATGCTACATTTGAATGAATCAAAATTTGTTGAAGCAGCAATAATACAGAATGGTTATGGGATCTAGACTCACTTCTGTAAATTACTTTTTATAGCTATACACTTGAACAATATAGCACTAACACAACACGCTTAAAAGTCTCTAGGAACTACACCGTACATATCAAACTGCTTGGTTCTTAAACACTTTCTGTATTTTTAAGTATATGTTATTAATACTTTGGTTTTCACACGTCACAAAAAGTCACAAAAGTCACGAACACTGATTTTCCAACTCGTTTAAATCGTTTTAATGTGAAATGTTAATGTTGATTTAGCCATTTTACATAATAGCAATTTTTTATTCCAAAATTAACGGAGCAAAAAAAGTCAGGACTACAGATTAGTTTTTCAAGAGGAAGGAAACACTACCACTACCGAGATATTTTTTTCCGGTTTTGGTTTTCCAGTGCTGTTAAAAATAGTTGATTGCGTTTAGTAGTTTGTAGAGTTTTTTTTAGTACAGTATTATTGTGTACAAGTTCTAGTTCATTGTTCGTTTATATTTTTGAGTATGATGGGGAAAGTGATGATGCACTTTAAATCATTTACATACTAAAAATTTTTATGATGCCGATATAGAACGATAGAGTTTTTACGGATTTTTGGTAGTCTGAGAACAGAGTTTGTATGATTTGGATAGTCACAAACACATAAAAAATATTTGATTTGTACATGCGTTCTACAGTTACAGTTGAATAATGATTTCTGTGTCTTCCATGACATGTGCTGACAACTAATGAATAATGAAAATATGAATCGTGAATGATGGCTGCCTACTTATATAGTTGGAACAGTTTGGCTCGATGGAGGGCTCGACAAGTAGTTCGGATGAAGGCGAGTACGAGACAAAAGACGAAGATTCGCTGGCAGAGGAGGTCAAACAGAGCTCATCAGAAGCTGCTGATGAGAGAAGGGAGCAAGTGAGGGCGAAGGTACGCTCTTTGCCTGAACTAGCTTCCTCCACACTTCTCGCTTGTCTCAATGATTTGAACAGTTTGAGTCAGTGTGAACAAAACAAAACTCCCTTTGGTGAGGGAGGCACTACTACTCCCTCCTCCGTTGCTCTTTTTAGTCACCGTCATAATTCCTATGCACTTCAGCTAGCTTTTCGCTCTCGCAAATCCATTTGTGTCGAGACCACGGAGTTTTTACAGGTATTTTTTGTGAAAAAAAAAAGAAATCACAGTTTAATAGAAAGTCGAGTAAAAAATACGACATTCCCGTGTAATCGCAGCTCCTTTGCTCTCTATCTCTCAGTAAAAAAATATATTTCAATATTTTTTGTTTTATTTTTTTAATGAAAAACAGTCTAAATTTATTATATTTTTTGATTTTCTCAATATTCAGCAGATGTATATGATTTTACTATGAATCTGTCCTACATAGAAAGCATTTCATGCCAAAAGTCTCGTGAGAACAAGTTCCGTTGGTCGACATATTTCTCTGGAAAAAAATAAAATCTTTTAAACTGTAAACGTTTTGCTGACTACCGAAATCGCGTTTACAGTCTATCGCTTTAATTTTGTTGCATACTGTTTGTAGCTGCTTCATATTCCCTTTATTCCGAATTACCTGTAATAACAAGACCTGTTTTTGCTGTTATTTGGAAAACTTTCAGTTCCGTATTTATTTGAAGAAGGAGAGTTTTACTGTTTGAATTTTGGAATGTTTGAAGTGTCTGTGATTTTATGAATGTCCTTTAAATGTGTGGGGGTGTTACTATGTATAATGCTGTGCATGTTCCGCTTTCTTCAATTTAAAACGCTAGACTAAATTTAAATTTACTATACTATAAGTAATTAAAGTATCTAATTTTATAAATTACTAAGCTAACTTTTCATTTAATCTCGTTTTAAGTTTATAATACCTTTCAGGTAGCAATTATTTCCATTTTGAGTTTTACTGGCGTTTTATAAGAGAAAGTAATCAGTGTAAAATATATCTAATTGTAAAAAGGGTTGTCGCTGTATTGTTGTACTCTGTACTGTACTATAACTTTGGAATTTTAGTTGGGGGTAAGTGTCGAGCTAAATTTGCTAATGAACTTTCTTCCTAATATGTGACGGTTTAATAGAAGCCTATTGGAGGAGTTGCCGTGCTACCCCCGATAAGTTTCACTAAAGAGAAAAAGGATGTTGGGAAGGGGATTCCGGAGCAGATTCAGGAGGTCTCTCCAACTCCACCCCCGCCGCACCAGGAACACCGACAACAGCCGGAAAAGAAGAAGAGGAAAGAGAAAGAGCCTGTTGCTTTAACGGCCGACATGACTAACGGCTCCTCAGATGTGACGCCATCAAAGAAAAAGGTAACAATAATAAGACTGCTAGTAGTGGACTGTTATGAAAAAGTATATAGACAAAATAAAACTCTGTCCTATGGAATGAGATAGCTGTGATATCTGTTTCGTCGAAAATTGGCTGATAATTTGGTAAAGCTCGACTTTTGCACGGCTGAAGAAAGTAATTATTCTTTTTAGCTTTTTAAAGGAAAATTAGAATTTAATGTTTTATCGACTCAGCTAAAACATTTGTTCAGTAATAACGTGCTTTTCACAGCTTAATGCTATTTCGTTGGATATAACTTTTTTCGTTTCGAGAATGATGCGGACAAAACATTTTTGCTAGTGAACTTACACTGATTTTTTGCTGATTTTTTCTTTGGTTAATTTTATTAGTTTTTGCATGGAACTTTTTGTTTTAAAATTACTTAGGCTGGTGGATTGTTCAGTGGTGGCTTCTTTGGTAGAAAGCAAGTAAATGGTAACACGACTGATGGGTCAGTCTCCCCAGTATCCCCAGACCAAACTCTTAGCCCATTGAGCTCCCCGTCTATAGTGGACCAGGATAGATCAATTGGGTCTCCCGGTCAAATCCAGTACACGAAAGAGTACGAATACGACGAGAAGCTTATTGACGATGAGCAAGCGAGAAGAGCTGGAAGACTTCCGGGAGTTACTACTGGGGCGTTCAGCTATGAAAAGAGTCAGTCACCAACAAGTGAGTCCTTTTCCAGCCCAGAGTCGTATGATAAATCGCCTGGCATCAGAAAAGCGAAAGGGCGTGCGTTCAACTACGCTCCTGGAGATTTGGATAGAGTGGCTGAAGAGGCTGATAAGCGTAAAAAGGCACTCCAAGAAACATCACTTGGAGGAGCTGCTGATACTTCCGGGCCAGTACAAACTTCCACACCAGCAAGTTCATTCGTAGTAACCACTCCAGAGAAGGACAAAGGATTTGATGTGGAGAATTTTGGAAATGAAAATAAATTCTTATCTGACTCGATGAAGCAGCAGCAACAACAGCCACTGTCACCACAGGATTATCAATATCATCAGCAACAGCAGCAGCCACTGCCGCCACATGATTATCAGCAGTATCAGCAACAGCAGCCAAGTCAATCGCAGCTTGCAACCGGGAGAGTGGCTCCTGAACAAAAGACTCCTTCTCCGCATTTGTACGGGCCCAGGCCGTGGAGTGCAGCTAGCTCTGTATCAGGTAACAGCTACAGGCCTGGAGATAGCAATTTGAGCAGTTTCTACAGAGGCGATTCTGGGGCAATCTCTCCAGCAAGTGGAGAGGGTGATCGGAAAACTCCCACGAGTAGACGATCAGCGTCTATCTTCACCCAACCTGGGTATACTACTAGCTTCCTTAATAAACCGGTTTCTCCAAGTAGCGGTTCCGAAAGTGGAATAGGATACCAAAATAGAGTGTTCCAAGAATCTCCTCATCCTAATCAGCCATACTTGACATCAACACCTATGAGCGCAAGAGGTGATCCTAGTGGGGGATCACGAGGAGACACTTTCAACTATGCGACTCCAGTCAGACCGTTCCAGCAATCTGAGTCAATGGTGACTCACCCTGGAACCATCCACTCTCAGCTTTACAGTCCACCAGGTGTTGTTATTGAAGATGAGGATGACCTTCAACAACAGCAAAGGAACACGAGTGGGGTATCCGTAGAAAGTATTTCATCATCGGAGAGTGATGACGACAGTCTTCACAGCTCTTCCAGCTCGGATTATGAAGAAAACAAAGTTCCAAGTACGGACGAGCTGCAGGAACCCTCAGATTTAAGAAGAGGCAGTAGTAGAAGAAAAGGGAAGGGAAAGAAAAGTAGCTTTAACAAAGGAGGAGCACTCTCCTCATCGCCACAAATTGCCGGTGTAACGCCAAAAATAGTGAAAACTACTACAAAGCAGATGGTTGTGAAAGACTCTGGAGGAATACGGCAAGACGTCCACGAGCGAGTAGAAGATTTAACTCCAGGTGGGAGTGGTATTGTAACGGTGTCCACTACCACTAATCAGGTCGGTATATTGACAATTGCCCGCGTGAGATGCCTTTTTATTTTTAAAAATATTTTCCTGTACATAGTAACTAAATCTAGTTTGCCTGTTTTTCTAATTTCGATCGCACGAATTTTTTTGCACGAGAAGTGGATCTAACAGTTTGCATGATGGAGAGATTTCTAACCTGTTTGCTAAAGTTTAATATAGATTTTAGCAGTTTATTTTTTGAACTTTTGTTGGTATCCCTGAGATCGCACGAAATTTTTTGCACGAGAAGTGGATCTAACAGTTTGCATGATGGAGAGATTTCTAACCTGTTTGCTAAAGTTTAATATAGATTTTAGCAGTTTATTTTTTGAACTTTTGTTGGTATCCCTGCTAATATATTAGGCTGAAGCTCAGGAAGGTTCAAGTGATGCTACGCCAAGGATACAGGCTACTCAGGTGAAAACACGGATGGCAACTTCGGTCGAGGACAAAGAGAAAAATGCTACGACAAGTCAGGTAAATTTTTTAACGATATCTGGAATGTTGGAGAGGAGCGGTTTGTGAGTTGGGAAAAAGTTTGGGATACGTTTTGTTTTTATGATGCATGCGCGCATGTGCCACAGTGGCTGTGCAAATATGCTATAGCATGAAACAATCTGAATAATGAGCCATACCATGAGAATAAGACACGCGAGAAATGAGTACAAACCTTGGTGGCAGAAAATGTTGGAAAGTTTTTGGAATTTTGGGGAATGTTAAATTAATAATTAATTGCACTCATCCCAAATACTGACTCTCCCTTGTTTAGATTGAGGAAAAAACATTTACTCACACTACATCCACCTCCGCAAATAGGACGGAACAAACTGTTGTCACGCAAGAAGTTCGGGCAACCGCCACAGTTTTGACAACGGATCAAGGAGTAAGTTAAACTGAAAGAACGCACCACACATTTTACTACTCTGAACACACACCGTTCTATACTATATCTAATTACACTTCCCTGCATGACTAAAAATACCTGAATATTATCAATTATGGTGACGGTTATTCTCTGAGTTTTTAGTACACAATCACTCCTCACTATTTCACTTTCACTGCGCGAATGAAAAAATTGCTTTGTTTCGTAAAGCGTTATATAGAAGATGGCTTTGTTCTTAATTAATGCTTGTTGTTTCACTAACTACAAAACTTGCATGCAGAACGGCGCTTCAAGCAAAGTCAGTAAGCACCAAGACTATGACAATGAGGGAACTTCGGTGGACGATATCCCGTTGATCGAACTCTGGGGTAAACTTTTGTACAGAAAATTTACTACTCGTTCTTGGCCATGTTTCTTTCTGTTATCCTGTTTCCCGTAAATGTAGATTGACTTAGAATTTGTGTTTAATTTTTATGTACTTTACTGTGTGCGAATTAGTTGTGAAATTAGTTGTGTAATAATGGATACATGAGAAAATTATGTACTGAATTGTGCAATTGCTTATTTAATTTAGCAAGCTGTCGTGAGCTCAGTTGGCGAGCCTCCTATCGTCAAGACGGAGAGTGTCAAGTACGACCCAGCGACATACTCCCCGGGAGCGCAGGCTCAGCCCACAACACATGTACCTGTCGTGCAAACAGAGACACGCAAGGTTGGTTTCAGGGGATGGTGACGGTGCAGCAGTTTTGAAAATTGTTGCTGTTAATATTGTTGTGGACTAACAATTGATTTTTTTATAGGTTGCCGTACAATCCGACGACGGTTCATACATAGCATCAGGAGAAATCGTAAGCTCTCAGACTATCAGCTCGAAAGTGCGGACTGTGGAGACAGTGACGGTATATTCGAATACTTTCCTGTTCTCTAATTACGGTTTTTAGAAAAAAAATATTTTGAAAATATTTTTAATCATAGTACAAAACGGAAAAGGATGGCGTTGTTGAGACTAGAGTGGAGCAGAAGATAACAATACAATCTGACGGCGATCCAATCGATCACGATAAAGCACTTGCCGAGGCAATCCAAGAAGCGGCAGCTATGAATCCTGAGATGACCGTGGAAAAGATCGAAATCCAGCAGCAAACTACCCAATAAGAAAGCAGTACATTCCCAAAAGTTTAGAGTAACGGGGCGCTTGCTTGGCATAGTTTTTTCCGGTTTTTCGGTGTAGCTTTTATTCAGATAAGAAATTTTCAGACAACGGAACAAAACTAAACGGAAACTCAGTCTCAATCATTAATTTTTAAGCAGTTCTTCTTTAATATGCTTCTAATTATAAAATATATATTATTACTGCATGTAGTAATTGTTGGAGCGGAATCAATTCAATTTTGTTAACGGTTTAAATATGGTGTAATGCTAATCATATAAAATATATTGCAATTTCTGACAAAAAGGTTAGTGTGTCGGAAAGTTTATTTGGATTTTGCGAGAGTACTCTGTAAAATTACAAATTGTAACTACCGACACCGTCTATACTCTGTAGACGATAACTTTTAAAGAATATTTATACCGGTAAGGCCTTAAAGGGATGTAAGTTGTTTCGATGTAGTAAAAAATATTTCGTCGATGCAAACTCAGCAAAGTTTATAATGCTACTGTGTATTGTATAATGTTATTTAAAAAATTTCTATCCCGTAAAAACTTCCTACACACCCAAAAAATTTAACTTAAATCTAAATACTTGGTAAAGGAATGCGTAGTTGTAGCTTTATAGGATTTCAGCTAGAGCAATCTACTATTAGACCTAGTATAATAGTAAGCATTGCCCTTGTCGAAATGAGGAGCAGCCGTAAATTGACTCTGAAATAGCGCTTATTAATTAGAACTTATGCAACCTTGTAATTTACCTATATACGTACCCAGTGAGCGCCAGTAAGGAAACAATATACCAGTGTACAATGTATATAATTTGCTATACGTGGGGAGAAGGTGGAAGTGTGTAGGTCGTAACTCTTGTATGGTTTTATTGACTTTTTGAAGTAGAGTGTCATTGGAACTATTGGAAATTGTCTTTCTTAAACTCTATACATGTAAAAAAATACTGCTAGTGGGATTGATAAAAAA